>JALMQS010000096.1:960982-991091 GCA_024734495.1 Forficula auricularia | reverse complement strand
ACGTGTTCTGATGTGGCCATCCACTTGACTTTACCATACAACCTGGCCTCTCACTTATATTTAATATTTAATAAAATTATTTATAATCATGTAGGGAGGGGGTTAGTTTTTGCATTTTTAGATTACTGTGTGCCCACTGATTATGTATACAAAATTTGGTTGAGTTTGGAACAAGAGCCTATATTTTCATTTTTTGCACCCCCCCCCCCACCCATTTTCGGCGGTTAGTTTTTCCATTTTTAGACTTCTGGGGTCGCACTGATTATGTATACAAAATTTGGTTGAGTTTGGTACAAGAGCCTATATTTTCATTTTTTGACCTTACACCCCTCCTCCCCCACCAATTTTGGGTGGTTAGTTTTTGCATTTTTAGACTTCTGGGGTCGCACTGATTATGTATACTAAATTTGGTTGAGTTTGCTCAAATAGCCTAGATTTTTAATTTTTAACCCCCCCTCCACCCCCCTTAATTTTGGGTCGATATGCACCAAAATCTAATCAGCTCTTAATCTCAACGGACCAAAACTACGTGTGAAATTTGGTTTCGATATTCACACTATTTTTTCTAGTTAGCTCGTTCACAATAATTTGGTAACGCACAGACCAACGGACACCCAACCAGACAACCGGACAGACTAACTAACTAACAGACATTTTGACAAAACAATTATTATCTCGAAAAATATAATTTTTTCGATGTTCACTTATTAGAGCTTTTTTGTAGAGCGAAATGCCATGGTTTCACTCAATTTTTTTAATCAAAATAGTTTCAGCCGTTTTTGAGATATTTCGAAAAAAGAAGGAAAAAACCACTTTTTTTTATGGTAAAGTAAAATCATTTTTTTTACTACCACAAAGTCAAACTTAGAAATCCACCTCGACAGGTCAAAAAGATAATGAAATCTATCTAGTGAATATAGAAATTAAAAATTTACCAAGCGCTGTTATCACATTTCCGGTAAACAATCGTTCTATATTTTTATTTCAAGATTTAATCCGAACCTAGCCAATTGAAATTAATTTCATTTTATGTGAAATGCGTGGTGTATGAAATTGTATTCTGTTCTATATTGAACCCCAAACCGACACCATCGGATTATTACTTAGTCTTGGATTTGTCGATATAGAAATTGAAATTTTTTTAACTGAATCCTACATTTAAAGTTGTTTTATAGAGGGAAAGACAATGGCGTCAAGTATTCTCCTCTCATCAGTTCTGTGGATGCTTTCGAACAACAGCATCGCATCCAACAGAGATTTCTCCTTCGTAATCAGCAAAGGAATAGATGAACATTTCAAGAAAAACTCACGCACCTGTATCCAATTTTCAGAAGATATTCAATATCCGTATTTGAATGAGTTTGTATTCGCTGTGTCTAACCATTTGTCACAAATTGAAATTAATTGTGTGGATTTCACTAATGTTGGTAATTTAATTATTCTCTGCATTGAAAATAATCCATTTGATTATATGAGAAATTATATATGATATTTCTGAATATCAGAATTTTTTATTCTATATTGATTTATATAATAAAATTGAAATCAATTCATGTGAGAAATACATCAAAGAGCATTTACCAGAACCATCATCTTTCTGGATATTTTATCGAAGTTTGATTATATGTGAATATTCGTCGCCGAATCGGAGCATCGTGTCAGAATTATGGGTCCAGCCGCCGTGGAAGAAGAAGAGAGATAAAAAAGAACCAAAACGAATTTCAGGCGCATCTGTTGCACATTTCAACAAAAAACCCAATCTTCATAAAAAAACTTTAAGTTTATTAGGTGGAGCTTCTAAGGGAATGACACGAGATCAAAAAGAGAAAATAAAAGTTTGGTCGATTTTTTTAACTATGGTAAAAAATTTTAACGCAGTAGAATTTAGAAATCAGCGAAGTCAAAGTGACTATGATTTTATGATCTATGAATATCCATATTTTATAATAAAATCGAGAATAGTGTTTTGGGTGGAACCATTGTGTTTTGTGGTCCAGAAAGGCGATCTTCATCCGGATTGGCAGGCTTTGTTCTGGTGCTTTCATTGGACCTCCTGGCTGGCTTTGTTGGTCATGTGTGTGGTTTGTGGACTCGTCTGGCACATCATTTGCAAAAGAAACCAAACTTTGTTAAAATCCCAGGTAGATATTCTTCAATTATTAACGACTTATCCATCGAATTGGTTCAATACAAGAATGAATAGCTCAAGAATTTTAACTGGGATGATTGCACTGGTTTCGGTGATCATCATTTCGAGTCTTCTTCAGTCTCAATTATATTCTAATTTGCAAAATCCGGGAAGATTCCCTTCTATCGACAGTTTAAAAGAAATAGTCGATTTAAACATGTCTGTATATTGTCAAAATGGTTTTACTTGTAAATTTTTTAAAATGTCAAACATTTTAGATGAAAAACTGAATTTTCAGAGTATGCAGTTTTTAAAAAAAAGGTATGATGCTTCTTTAAATGATATTTATATGGACAAGAATTTCGCTCTGATATGGAATTGTGAAGACGCTGAGAACAATCTCAACAAAATTCCTAGGTATAGGAATACATTGCATATTATTAGAGAACGTGTGGGAATATTTCCTCTGACATTAGGTCAATCGGCATTTTTCAGACTATACTCTGCACATGTTTTAAAAATTATAGAAGGATATTATGAAAGTGGAATTGCACAATGGTTGGATCATATGCAGGAGTGGCGAATACTCTTGAAAACATTGATTCAGGAGGAGAGGGAAACGGCCCATCAGGCTTTCACAATTGAAAAATTACAAATTGCGTTTATTGTTTTGGTTGTGGGACATTTTATTGCTACTTTGATATTTATAATAGAAATTTTCTATTTTTATTGGCGACCAATCCATTCCTATTATGGTCCGTTCATTTTATAATAAGCACAGAGCAGTTGAGAACCTTCTTCCCCTATTGGGAGCGTGTGTGACGGAACCGATATCTACAGAACCCACTTTTAAACACTCATGAACATCTAAATTGTATTTCAAATTTTTTTAAACAATTTTATCTTTGGAAAAAGTTAATGTTCTATCCCATTAAATAGTTAATAAAAAATAATAACTAAATTAACTAAATTAAAATTGTATTTAATTTAAATCTACCCGCACCACAAGTATAAGTATAATTAATCTACTCACTGAAAATAAAAATTATGAACCAAAGAAAATATATACTAGGACATACAGATAGACATTCTTTTTTATTAATATAGACGAGCTGTGCCACAACAAATAACAATTTTTTTTTTAATTTGTAACGAAATAAGATTATAGCAGAAACATACCTATAATACTAAAAAATAAGGTGACGTGTTCTGATGTGACCATCCACTTGACTTTACCATACAACCTGGCCCCTAAAATTATTTATAATCGTGTAGGTGGCGGTTAGTTTTTGCATTTTTATACTTGTGGGGTCCCACTGATTATGTATACAAAATTTGGTTGAGTTTGGTAAATGGCCAAGATTTTCATTTTTTGACCCTACACCCCTCCCCCCGCCCCCATTTTAAGCGGTTAGTTTTTGCATTTTTAGACTTCTGGGGTCCCACTGATTATGTATACAAAATTTGGTTGAGTTTGGTAAATGGCCAAGATTTTCATTTTTTGACCCTACACCCCTCCCCCCGCCCCCATTTTAAGCGGTTAGTTTTTGCATTTTTAGACTTCTGGGGTCCCACTGATTATGTATACAAAATTTAGTTGAGTTTGCTCAAATGGCCTAGATTTTTAATTTTTAACCCCCCTCCACCCCCCTTAATTTTGGGTCGATATGCACCAAAATCTAATCAGCTCTTAATCTCAATGAACCAAAACTACGTGTAAAATTTGGTTTCGATATTCCCACTAGTTTTTGAGCTAGCTCGTCCACAAAATTTGGTAACACACAGACTTAACTAACTAACAGACATTTTGACAAAACAATTATTATCTCGAAAAATATAATTTTTTCGATGTTTACTTATTAGAGCTTTTTTGTAGAGCGAAATGCCATGGTTTCGCTCAATTTTTTTAATCAAAATAGTTTCAGCCGTTTTTTAGATATTTCGAAAAAAAGAAGGAAAAAAAAACACTTTTTTCCATGCACGATTACAATACTTGACCATACCCTGTATGGTCAAGTAATAAATAAACGCGATTATCAACAGAGGCTAGAACTTCAATCCTAAATTCTGTACAATCGATAATTACTCGAGAATTAGCGTAGTCTGGGTAAAAATATGTGGGCATTGTTGCTTGAACAATATCAATCCTTGGTCAATACACTAAATTTGCTGTTGTTCCAGCTAAGCTTTCCAAAGTTGAATGAAAAATTCTTGAAATTTTTGTTCTGTGGACACCAAATAAAACACTCAAAACTGAAAATGTTAGACCATTTTTAATTTTCATTAAAATAAGCTGAAGTGTTCTGATGTGGCCATCCACTTGACTTTACCATACAACCTGGCCTCTCACTTATATTTAATATTTAATAACATTATTTATAATCATGTAGGGGAGGGGGTTAGTTTTTGCATTTTTAGAACTCCTGGAGGCCCACTGATTATGTATAGAAAATTTGGTTGAGTTTGCTAAATGGCCAAGATTTTTAATTTTTTGACCCTGCACCCCCCCCCCCCCACACACACAACACATTTTGGTCGGTTAGTTTTTCCATTTTTAGACTTCTGGGGTCCCACTGAATATGTATACAAAATTTGGTTGAGTTTGGTCAAATGGCCTAGATTTTTAATTTTTAACCCCGCTCCACCCCCCATTTTGGGTCGATATGCACCAAAATCTAATCAGCTCTTAATCTCAATAGACCAAAACTACGTGTGAAATTTGGATTCGATATTCACACTAGTTTTTAAGCTAGATCGTCCACAAAATTTGGTAACGCACAGACTAACAACCAGACAACCAAACAGACAGACTAACTAACTAACAGACATTTTAACAAAACAATTATTATCTCGAAAAATATAATTTTTTCGATGTTCACTTATTAGAGCTTTTTTGTAGAGCGAAATGCCATGGTTTCGCTCAATTTTTTTAATCAAAATAGTTTCAGCCATTTTTGAGATATTTCGAAAAAAAAGAAAAAAAACACTTTTTTCATGCACGATTACAATACTTGACCATACCCTGTATGGTAAAGTAAAAATCATAAGTCTGTTTTCTCCAGCAATGGTAGGTACACTTATTTAATGGATTCGTCCTTTTCAACAAAAATATATATAATCAGGTTATACATTAATCACTTTTTTCTTTTTATTGCATTAATCCATTTGTTTCTTTTTCTAATTTCCAACTTGTTGTTGGAAAACTATAAAATTGACAATTGCTATTTCGACCTGTGTTTTTACAATTGACTACTCAATAACTGAAAGTAAACATTTTTTAATAATTTTTTTATATCAAGTTTGGCAATAAAAGTGTGATTTAATGCACATTTCGTCCGCACCTAGCAGCTCGGTCGTTTCAGTTGTCCCCACCACCGCCTTTGCACGCTCCCAATAGAGAAAAGGACTAAATCCTGGTGCGCTCTCCTGTGAGCATACGCCATTTGTAGATATATATTATGTTATAAACTCGTTAAAAAAAACATTTAATTTTTGCTTTTTTGATTAATTCTTACTTCATAATATCTCTAATTTAAATAAATAAATTCTCAAATAATATAATAAAAAGTGATTGATAATTAATAATAGTAGTAATAATCGACAAAAATATGGTAACACAGGATGCTGTGTAGTTTTATATCATGATACTTACGGCAAGACAAATTTAAATACAAAATTTTATTCCTTTCCATCAAGACCACATTTATTGGAACGTCAGCAAAAATGGATAAATGCAGTTAATCGTATAAAGTAAGTTGATATGTGTTAAAAAATAAATGTTTTTATTAATTATTAGATTATTAAGTTTATTATTCCTTTAGTTCAGATGGTTCACCATATGGCAACCTACAATGTTAGCAGCCATAGAACTAGGAATCCAGAAATACTGTCGATTCCTACCCATAGATTCTCATACCTGATGTACTCGGGTATGAGTCGCATATTAAGAACAGGAAATCAGAATATGACTCTCGATATATTCAATTCATCCAGAAATGAGATTAAAAATCATTTTTTCCGAAAGCTTGGCGCATAAATGTTTGTATTTATGTTTGTGTTTTTGTTGTATGTACTTGTACTTATATTTAAAATTATTGTTAAACATTTTCTTTCTCACTACTCTATTGTATAAATTGATTAAAATTGGGCTTTCTGCCCGTGTATATATTAATAATAGTAATTGAAGAATATGGAGTATTCATAAAATCCAACAGTTTTTCCAATTGAATACAAACGAAAAGCGCCTTCAAATATTAATATGGATCGTTTTAACCGTTGGAAAAAAAGAAAATCAGAATCTGAATCTTCATCAATTATCAGTAACGAAAATTTATGTGAAGATATTCAGTTTTCAACAAATATAAATAAAACACAAAATAAATCAGTGCAAGTGGTATCATTAAAACACATAAACAGATAATTTTATTTGTTCATGTGACTTTTGATCATGAATCACATAGTGTATCAACCAAGCAACAATATCATCAAATATAATTAAAAAAACTATGTACAGTAAAACCTCGTTTATCTGGCCTTCCGGATTATCCGGATCGGATTTGTAACAATTTTTATTTTAAAAATGTTCAAATAGATAATAATTTTTAATTTCATCAAAAATTCACTTTAATTTTGATAAATATGTATATTTTTAAACAATTCTATGTAATTTTAATATAAACATGTTTTTTTTATCGTAATAAATTCAAATTCGCTTATTTGAGGATTGTTTTTTTTACCTATATATACGGATTATCAATTATCCGGTTTGCATTTGGCCCCAGTTAATACGAATAAAGGAGGTTCTACTCTATTTACAAAAGCTAAAAGCAGTGCACCTGATACATCAATTTTCTTGTCTGGATTTCGTGGATATAATTCTATGTACTTATAAATAAATTTCGGCCTTTTTTTTATCAGATGACAGTCGTAAATCGGGGATAATAATTTTTTCTTATTTATTTTCAATTTTTCTATATATTTGTTTTAATTTATAATTAACCGACTTCAAAAAAGGAGGAGGTTCTCAATTCGACTGATTTTTTTTGTCTATGTTACCTGATATCTTGGCCAATTGTAAACCGTTTTTGATGATTTTTTTTTGCATTGGGTTCAGTCTAGTTTCCGATTGGTCCCGTTTTTTTCATTGGTATTGGACCTTTTTTGCTATGTTTGTTTAGGCATAACTTCTTTGTTTATGAACCGATTTCGATGATTCTTTTTATATTGGAAAGAGGGTACCTAAGTTGCATCAAATAGAAAATAGGTCCAGTAGTTCGATTTTTTATGGTGATCCAAAAAACAGCCCCCCGGGATCACTTTTGAATATCCCAAAAACCACAAAATTTTCGTACTTTTTTCGGTTTTTTTCTCATTTTGACCATGAAAGAGCACGTTTTCGACAAAGACCATTCTATACATTTTAAAACTAGATTAGATTTGCTACAATTTGAGACCAGAATGAGCTCGGTAGACCTAATAGTTTCATAGATAATAACTTTTCAAAGTTTGGCAAATTTTCCAAACTTTAAGCTAATTTTCATGTTTCATCATATGCAATTGTCTTAATATCTTCAATAACCTGCCTCATATGAGTCAGTGAAGTAAACATTTATTCAATTTAACAGTTTGAAAGGGGGTAGGGGAGGAGGTCACTGTTCACAACCAGACCACTGAAATTGAAATACAAAATTTATTTATAGCCCAGGCAAATTACTATTTTAACAGGAAGGGTTTTATTGCTAGAATACCTTTATTGGTACCCCAATATTACTACCCCTAAGATTTATCTTGTCCACCAATCTTCCCCAGTGCAGGATTTACGTATAAGCTATACAAGCTATAGCTTAAGGCCCCCACTATCTTGGAGACCTCCCCAAAAAATTGTCAGATATACTTAAATATACTGGAGCATTATTTGTCTCAATGCCGAACGTCCATACTCTTCACCCAATTTTTAGCGTTATTGTGCCTCAGGGTTTGTTTTACCGGTAACCGGTATTATCTGTAATCATGAGTATCAAAATTACTGATAAATTTCGATAACAAATGCCGGTAATTTTTAAAATTATTTCATTATTATTTTATAATAGAAATGGAACGTGTAAAGTATATAATTTCTTTTGCTATAAGAAAATATTTTAGTATAATATAATTCCTTAATCCTTATAACATGTTACAAGAGATTAGATAATAAGTAATTGTAAATTGTGTCTTTCAAAAGAACTTTTGTTTCTTTTTTGCCAGAATTTGCATTTTTAAGTTTGTTATGAATAAAAATGATTTTAAGTTAAAGATTTATTATTTCACTATCTATATACTTCTTAATTGTATTTCAGTTTAACCCTCTAGGTATCCGAAAATCATATTTGGCACTGACATATAATATCTGGACTTATAAAGGGCCCCATATCTCAAATAGCTTAGGGTCTTATCAAGTCTAAATCCGGTCCTGATCTTCCTCCATCCTTTTTCCTGCAACATAATATAACCTTTAGTCTTCGCAACTACAAATACCTTCAACACCAACACAATCCCTGAACTTTCTTTTTCTTTTCACTGGATTCAATTCAGAAGCGGGCAATTAAACTAATAGGAGACCCTTCCCTAACCCTGGCTCACCGAAGAACTGTTTCTGCCCTTTCCCTGTACTACAGATACTATCACGATGTCTGTTCAGTCGAGCTGAAATCAATTATCCCCCATAAAGCCCTATTTACGAGAAACACGTGGTTCTCGAACGATCAGCATCCCTTCGCTGTCAAATTGGATAAAAATCGAACTAGCGCTTTGGCCAACTCTTTTATTCCTATGACTTCCAGAGACTGGAACTCGCTCCCAGCCACCGTCTTCCCCCTGACTTATAAACTTCAGCTGTTTAAGACCCGTATCCACAGATACCTTTGAGCCCTACCCAGTCCATAAAATCCCTTCTTCTTCTTTTCTCGATGGAGGGGCCAACCCAGGTCTTTAGGAGGTGCACCTTTTTGGTGTAACTCCTTCCCTAATCATTTTCATTAAACAAAGTGTCCAGTGGTTGTACCTTTTTGGTCAAATGTTTTACATTTTGTCTTCACTCTTCAACAACCAAATATTTGCAAACAATTGTTATCGATTAGACTAGAAAACATTGGTTAAAATGACACCGAGAAGAAAACTTATTGCTAGTCTCGCATTTATACTTACAATTGCTTTAATTAAAAAAAAAGAATATTAAGAAAAGAAAGAGAATACGTAGATTTTAAATATCCCATTTCTTAAAAACTAGATGTTCAATGCAACAACAACTGACTTAAGAGCAAGTGATAGGAGTGGTTTATTCAAAAATGTTTGCCGTGTGTCACTCAAAGATATTCAATTCTTAACTTTGCTAATCGGCCCAAGAATTTGTTAGCAAGATACAAATTATAGAGACTGGATTCCAGTGGAAGTGAGATAAATAATACCGATTTGCTTTTTGCCTACAGGAGATTTTTACGGCGAGTCCAAACTTATTTTTTGTAAAATGATATTATTTTTTCTATATACAGTGGAGCGTCGATAATTCGGACGTCAAAAATCCGGATTCAATTCCGGTGAAAAAAAAAGTTGAAATGTATACGTACATATTTATTTGTCAAACAAAAGCGGTGATGCAACAGGCTGAGCGAAAACAGATTTCTTTAAGAGCTCTGACAATGTATAAACTATTCAGTATTACATTAGTATGTATTTTCTTTCATTAAAATACATTATAAGTTCATATTAATTAATGGTTTTATTTATCTGCTCCAATTATTTAACCATTAAAGTGAATTATTAAAGGTTTTAGCAAGTTTTCTTTTGTTATGAACTCAAACGACTTTTTTTTGTTCTTTTCGAAAATCCGGACATTTTGATAATCGGACAGGGTCCGGTCACAATTAATCCTAATTAACGACGCTCTACTGTATATGTTTTTTCTTTTTTGTTAATGATAAAAATTTCATTTTCGTACCTACTGTATTTATGATTTTTATTTTATTTACTGGATAGGGGCGGCCAAATAATAATGGCACACAGGCACCCAAATATCTAGAACAGGCCATGGATGCTGGATTAATAATAAATAAATAGAATAAATAAATTTAACAATGAAAATAATTTTGGTTAGCTATCTAGTCTAATCTGTATCTTAAAGCCATTGGGTTAAATCTAAAAGTCGCTTAATATAAGTTTATTTAGATAACGGTACTATCAAGATACACCTAGAGTCTCTTTATACCATGGGTACTATGATGTTTTTATATTAATTACCATATTTATGTTAAAATGAGGCAATTAAAAACCTTGAGAACAGTTAAGATGTTCTCGTAAAGAGAAAAAATAAGGCTGTTAAATAGAACCAAATTCTTCTTGTCTTTAGCAAATATTTTTTTACAAAAACTTGGAGACATGTTTTGGCAGATACTCTCGACTCGCCGTAGAAGAGTTACCAATGTACTATTCTAGAACTGAGGGTGAGTTGCTGTATTTGATCTTAATTGTATTGTATTTGAAATTGTTATTGTACTTTTAGACTGATGATGCCGAGAGTATCTGCTGAAACATGACTCCAAGTTTTTGTAAATAAATATTTGCTAAAGACAAGAAGAATTTGGGTTTATTAACAGTCTTCAAAAAATCTAGCGCATGCGCGCTTTATACATCTTTCGCTGGTTAAATAAATGCGCTGTTGCCAAATTGTTTTTAGTCTAAAATTTTTTTATACATTTTTCATTATTTATTCATTATTATCTCAGAAACTGTGTTGTAACTATGAATCAAAATTGTCTTAAAATATGTATTGGTTATTGTTTAATGTTGGTTTAGTTTTTTATAAAAATGGTAAGAAGGGTTTCTTAATTATAATTAAATATGTATGTAAATTTTCCGATATCCCGTATAGTACAAATCTCTGAAAAACTCTATTTTTGAAATTTAATATCTCCGGAACTATATTGTTCATAAATTTTGTTTTGCCACCAATCGATGCAGAAGTATTTAAATAATAATCTGTTTAAATTTCAAAAAAATCCTAAGAAAACCCATTTGGCGGAACAACTACCTTAATCAGCTAAGACTCGTCATGAGATTGTAAACATACTTTTGTACAATTTAGAAAAAATAAATACATTTTAAAATATATATTAAAAGTTTATACCATTTAGAAATAAAGATTTACATACCTATATGTATATGTTTGCTTTAATTAAAAATATTGTAAAAAGTTAAGTAAATTGAAAGTTTGTTATATTTGAAAAATGTATAAATAATATAATATTCTGGCACATGAGTTCTTTGATTTAAAATAATCAAAAAATTATATTATTAGGAAATTTAATTGATAGTTATGAAAATATTTAAAGCTTTCAATCTATATATATATATATATAAAGGTATATAATATATAGGAGTAATAGAGATTACATATAATTGAAAAGTTTTTGTTTTGCCGAGAGTAGCAGAGTTGTTGATTCACAAAGAGAAACAAAGAGGTTGTCCTCTGCTTGATGCAAATAAACATACACACATATATATCAAGATCTTTGTTTCTCTTTGTGAATTACATATAATTACCTATAGATAGACAATCTAATATTATAAACAAGAAAATTCGTATAATATTCACAAACATAGAACTTAATTTTGAATACATATAAATATTTAACATTGAATGATACATTTAGTTAAATCAGTACCTTAGAGCGAAAATATCTAGTTATAAAAAATTAAAAAAAATTTCATTAGAAGGAATATTTTTTTAGAATTCTCATGATTTCCTAAAAGTTATACCATACAACATACAATTATGAGTTTATAATATATTTATTTTTTTTGACTATAGGTATTTATTTAAAAGTTCATTTTGCCCAGAGAAGTAGATCAAA
This sequence comes from Forficula auricularia, assembly GCA_024734495.1. NCBI lineage: Eukaryota > Metazoa > Arthropoda > Insecta > Dermaptera > Forficulidae > Forficula > Forficula auricularia. Next base: position 979,079 of record JALMQS010000096.1, on the reverse strand, counting down.
GCGCCCAGCGTGTGCAGGCCAAGTTCGAACATTAGCTTGGCCCGAGGGGTGAACAGCGACCTAATATGCTGTACACCTACTTCCACTTGTACTTCCAAATATTTCCAAGTACTTCCAAATATTTCCAAGCACTTCCAAATATTTTGAAGTACCTGGAAATATTCCCAAGTACTTTTCAATATTTCCAAGTACTTTCAAATATTTCCAAGTTCTTCCAAATATTTCCAAGCACTTCCAAATATTTCCACGTACTTCCAAATATTACCAAGTGCTTCCAAAATACTTCCAAAGAGGTGTACACCTACTTCCAATCGCGGATCACCCCTCGCCTTGGCCGTACACGCTGTACGCTATTTACACGAACCATTTCGAGCCAATTTCGACCTCCCTGCAGGTTGGAATTCAATTGAGCTACAGAGCTGAAATTATACACATGTAATTATGTAATCCATATTGAGGTGAGTACCAAATTTCAATAATATAGCTTAAATAGATTCTGAGATATGGACCTGAGAAAATAGCTATTTTTTTTCACTGACAGGTCATAAAACCTCTAGGGTACTTTCAATCATCATGAAATTTCGCATGCTAGTAGAGTTTGGGACACAAACAAAGGAAAAATTTCAAAAATCCAGACTTTCTATCTTTCAACCACTTCAAAATGGGGGGAGGGTCAAAAAAGAAAATTCTAGCCCGTTGGACCAAACTCAACCAAATTTTTTATAACATATTCTCTGGAGCCCCAGAAGGCTTGAAATGCAAAAACTTATAGAAGTTATCTCAATTCCCAAATTGGATGTCCTTGATGTTGCAAAAGTCAAAATTGACTCCCGAAATTTTACTATTAAATGAAATAGGAACATCTGTTTTTTTACTAGTTTTCTTTTGACAGTTCACATGAGAAAACTTAAGGCATTTTGCTACTTCTAGGTTTGGAAACACAATTATTATAATAAAAGCAAAATTTTACAAAAATTGAAGACATTTTCGCTCTGAAGTATTTACACTTATAAGTAACGGAATTAATGTCCGAATGATTAAATTTTATTTTGTAATCAATGTGTAATCAATATGTATATGTAATCAATATGTATATGTATATGTAATATGTATATGTAATGTATATTTTGTAATCAATGTGTAATCAATATTTTGCAATGTATGGTAAATTTAAATTTTTAAATGAATCAGATAAACTAATCCAATTTTAACAAAGAGCAACTGTGCGTGATAAGTCAGACAAAACGTAGGTTCTCCAGAAAGGAACCTTATAAATATAATGAGTAAACATCAGTTTCAAAGAAAAAGTAAGAATCAACAGAGATTTTGGGTCCATTTTTTTAATAATTTTAATAGAAATCGAAATATGGTTTTTGGGTTTGTTTGAGATCATTTTTGAAACATTAATAAAAATTATTTTGATTATTTATGTCCATCGAGTAAATTAATAAGTTGTTGTAGGGAAATAAGGACAATAGCTAATGCAAATATTTTTCATTTTATGCCAACGTTTCGTCAACCCTGTTGACTTCCTCAAGGCTCAAACAAATTAACCTCCTTGCACATTTGTCATTTTATAAATATTCCTTCTTAGCAAACACATATAGGCACAGATTGAAAATATTTCCTATTTAAATCTAAAAAGATATATATTTTTGATTTAAATAGGAAATATTTTCAATCTGTGCCTATATGTGTTTGCTAAGAAAGAATATTTATAAAATGGCAAATATGCAAAGAAGTTAATTTGTTTGAGCCCTGAGAAAGTCAACAAAGTTGACGAAACGTTGGCACAAAATGAAAAATATTTGAATAAGCCATTGTCCATATTTCCCTACAACAACTTATTAATTAATAAAAATATATGAAAAGAAATGAGAATCGAGAATTACGATCTGTGCGTTCAAAACAAATAGAAGAAAACACATTAAATTTGAAAGATGAATTCATTTAAAAATTTTAATGTCTATTTTTAACATATTTGTAAATATCCTGATAATACAATCTATAATATATTATACTATCCTAGTGAAATATGGTAGATGTTTGAAAAAAAAATTTCCTTTCTTTATTGACCTATGAATATTTTAAAATTTCATTTTTTTATAAATTTTGTAAACATCTGTTATGAATAAGAAAGGATTTTCTTTTGATAATATTATTCTTTAAAGATATATAATTATTTATCTAATTATAAGGAATTATTTTTTTTTCTTTATTATTATAGGTATTATTTTAAATAATATTCATCATCTGTTTGAATATATAGAGGATCAGAGCTTCTTATAATGAAAATAGCTTTCGCAAATAAGAAAAGTCAATTTAATATGTAAAATAACTAAAAGGACATCTTGGTCTATGTCTGAAGTGAAAGTGAGATAGCTAATAATAAAAATAAGGTATTTCCTAAATGGAAACAGTCAGGCACTTTAACTAATTGAGAGTTTTAAATTAGAGAAAGAAAAAATAAGGAAATTCAAACAAAATCACTGGTGAAGGGTAAAATAAATTAATGTTTTCAATAAACATCATAAAAATCTTGATTATATTATGCGAAAATTTATCAATTTGTAAAAAACTATTTTTTATACGACATCAAATAAACAAAATACATGAATCATTTAGATTTCAAAAAAAATTCTTAATTATTATTTTTAACAATTATTTAACTGAATTATCAAATAATCATGATTAAATAATTAAATATCAAATAAATAATTTAATAATAATTAATAATTTAATGATTTTGCGACACTGTTCTGTGACATTCCAGAGTGTATTGCAAGCTCTTCTGGATGAATTCCAGTTCCAATTTCCTTATTTTGGCCTGTGCTAGTTTCTTCGTTGCCTTTACATTTTCTTTTTTTTTTTAATTTTTACTTTATCCAATGCAAAGCATGGGTAAAGTATTGCAATCGCTCTCGGGGCAAGCGTGGCTTCAAAGGGTCCTCAGGTAAAGACTACGGAACCCATGGACTAAATTAAAGTCACAAATTGTAGTATTCAATTAGGTTGAATTTTAGCACGTGACGGTTTTGCCAAAAATTACATGGGGTCTCGTCGAGAGGCCAAAAAGTGCGATTTTTTCATTTAGTGCGTGCGGATGGATGTATGTATGTATGTATGTATGTATGGATGGATGTATGTATGTTATCGTTTTTTTGGCCCACGATTTTTTCCACACCGCTGCACCGATTGAAATGAAATTGAAAACCTAGCATTCTTTTAACAAAATGAAGCGCTGATTAGTTTTTGGTACATATCGGCCCACAAACATTAGTACTTTATTACAGTACTTTTTAGTTTTTTCTAAATATCTTGAAAATGACTTAACCAATTTTGATGAAATTTAATATCCTAATTAAGTAGCTTAGGGACCACAAAAAAGGTTAAATAAAGTTTTTAGTAAAATTATATTTTAAAGTACTTTACTCTAGAGTAAGAGAGTACTTTTTTTAATTTTTTAAATTCTTTAAAATTTATTCATTTGAAAGTTTTAATATAGCTCATTTAGCCTTGCTTAAGTAAGAATGGATAGGCTTCTCTCTGTAAAATGCTAAAAATTTGGGAGAAATTTTTATAAGTAACCATAGCAACTGCGTTGTTTTCTTATCCGTTACCTTTGCTTAAGACATAGAGAAATCGACTTTAAACCAAAAATAGCGATTGATTCTCATCTCGTACTTGAGGAATAATCATTCTATATTGGATTTTTGACGTTTCGGTTTTTATTAGTAACCATTGCTGAAGACATAGAGGAATCGACTTTAAACCAAAAATAGCGATTGATTCTCATCTAGTACTTGAGGAATAACCATTCTATATTGGATTTTTGACGTTTCGGTTTTTATTGGTAACCATTGCTGAAGACATAGAGGAATCGAGTTAAAATCAAAAGTAGCGATTGATTCTCATCTGATACTTGAGGAATAACCATTCTATATTGAATTTTTGACGTTTCGGTTTTTATTGGTAACCATTGCTGAAGACATAGAGGAATCGACTTAAAATCAAAAATAGCGATTGATTCTCATCTAATATTTGAGGAATAACAATTCTACATTCGGTTTTTGACGTTTCGATTATTATTGGTAACCATTGCTGAAGACATAGAGGAATCGACTTAAAATCAAAAATAACTATCGATTCTCACCTAATACTAGAGGAATAACCTTATTGTATTCCATTTTTGATGTTTTGACTATTAATGGCAACCTCTAATGAAAACGTGGAAGAATCGACTTAAAATCAAAAACATCAAAAATGGAATGCAATAAGGTTATTCCTCTAGTATTAGGTGAGAATCGATCGTTATTTTTGATTTTAAGTCGATTCCTCCATGTCTTCAGCAATGGTTACCAATAATAACCGAAATGTCAAAAATCCAATGTTGAATGGTTATTCCTCGACTATTAAATGAGTATTATTTTTGAATTAATGTCAATATGAACTACAAATTGCAACTGATATCTGATTAATAATAAAGGAACAAACATATTAATATTTCAAATGAATTTGGATAAAGTTTAGCAACGATCCGTTGCAGTTTTTTTTTTTTAAACAGATTTTACAACACAATAAAATGAAGCTTGTGAGGGTGTTTCCAATCAGGAAACCGATCGGCATTCATTTCAATGGCAGCCCCATAACACTTCTTCCACGTTCAGCGCATAAATTAAGACAATTTTAATTCTGTCTTCAACAAAAAATACTGCATTTTTATTATGGTAATACAATATAACTATCTACTGGATTGACACGAGAAATAAACTTTTTTAAACTCAAGAATTTTAAGTAGTTCTATTAAGAAGAAAATAATCTCTTAAATCTGTGTATAATGGAGTTTTAATATCATTATAAACACTTATTTTCATTGTTGTGACTTTTCGATTTTATAATTATTTATTTAATCATTATTATTTGATAATTAAGTTAAATAATTGTTAAAAATAATTATTAAGAATTTTTTTTTGAGGTCTATTTGATTCATGTATTTTGATTATTTGATGTCGTATAAAAAATAGTTCTAATGAAAGTTGTTCAGTTTTCTTTATAGTTTAAGTAGACATAAAGAAAAATATAGGGTTGCATTTAAAAAACAGAACTTGACATTGAAATACCTATGAAAGCTTGTTCTAGGTCGAGAAACAATAGAGTTGTTTAGTTTCCCCCTTGATATAAATAAACTTTTATTTGAAACTTTTTTCCATATAATGCACTGTTTTTGAGTTATATACTGTCTCAAGATAAAAAACTCACCCGGTATATAAGAAGCTCTGTTTGAGATTCAACTTTAACATTCCTTAAAATTAATATAATTTATATATAATTAATATTAGAATTTTTCTTATTATCAACATTCATTAATAAATAGATTCTTAATAATGTAAGATTTAAAAATACATACATTAAAGTACAGATGTGTAGATAAATATGAATAATAAATATCGGAATTAACATTTGGATAACAATATAAGAGGCACGAAGAGAGATATCGACAATTAACGATTGATTAAGGCAAGGCACTTGGGGAGATTATGAGAATAAGAGATTCATCTTATTTTATTAAATATGAGTATTATTTATTAAACCCATAATATATATATAATATTTACGGAAAACCCAAAATAAATATATATAATCGGTGGGTCAAGTTAATTATTTGTGCTTATAATTAAAAATAGTGAATTTATAAAATAGATTTAAGGACGTTCCCTAATATATTTCAGATGCAGATCGTTCTTTCCCCCTCTCTCACATGCGCAGTAAGGCAAAAATAATTTCACTGAGTTGTTTCTCAGATCTGGCAACATTGCATTCTTCTGACACCTGTTGATTGTTTATCGTTCTAATGTATGATCATTTAAAAAAAATATATTTATGAAGGAAGTGAAGAAACATTGTAAAATTGTTTACCGAAAAATGAGAAAATAAGAAATCGCAAATAACTAGAAAAAAGTCATTATAACGAAAGTCTTAGATTTTTTAAAAAATCCAAAATTAGCCAAAGATAAAAAATTTAAACAAAAAAAAAAAAAAAAAAATAAAAAGTTGATACAATTTGATGGCTGTATATGTATATAATTAAGTAATGGAGAGGGATTCAGCCAATGGGCAGCCTCTGCTGAATAAAAAACTCCCAATTATAGAAAACGTTTCGGCTTCAATTAAATAATGCCATCATCAGTTCCTAAGAGCTGAAAAAAGCGATAGAGCACACATGTAAAATTACAATAAAAATTTTTTACAAAAAAATCCAAACTTGTTAATTACAAAATTATATCTTACAGTATTAGCGACACAATTAATTTTATAAATAAATTGTCCGCAGGCAGAGTTGTTGTGGATTTTATCATAATATATGCCCGAAACCTACAAGTGTTTATGTGGGTCAAACATCTCGCATTTTTTCTTTGCGGAAAAGAGAGCATGAATTAAGTGTAATAAATAAAAAAGCTTCGACAGCCCTGAGCACACACCATATCGACACCTCCCATGGATTTGAGTTTGATGATGCTGTCATCTTGATGAGATTGGGGAACAATTATAAGCGTATGCTGGCCGAAAAATGCTTTATTAAGACATATGGGCAAAGGGCTCTTAATTTTCAAACTGATTGCATTGGGCTTAGCAATGCTTACTTGTCAATATTGACAAATACTGATGCCCAGGTATAATAAACATTGAGAAAGGGGCGAAAGAATTGTAAAAAAGGTAGAGAAGGAAAAAATTTATTTTTTATTTTTATTTTTATATATTGTCATTTTGAATTCGAATTTTTGTTATTCTTAATGTTTGTTAATTATTTTGAGAAATCTTTTAATTAAGAGATGTTTGTGAGGGGTCAGTGATCCTAATTAGATCAATGTTCTCATAATTATTATTATTATTAATTGAATGAAATTGAAATTTGCTATATTTGTACTTGAGACGTTGCCCATATCAAGTGAGAGCACACCAAGATTTATGTACCATTTTGTAATTCATATAATTTTGTATATATTATGATAAAATCCACAACAACTCTGCCTGCGGACAATTTATTTATAAAATTAATTGTGTCGCTAATACTGTAAGATATAATTTTGTAATTAACAAGTTTGGATTTTTTTGTAAAAAAATTTTATTGTAATTTTACATGTGTGCTCTATCGCTTTTTTCAGCTCTTAGGAACTGATGATGGCATTATTCAATTAAAACCGAAACGTTTTCTATAATTGGGAGTTTTTTATTCAGCAGAGGCCACCCATTGGCTGAATCCCTCTCCATTACTTAATTAAATAATAAAAAGTATTATCGGCTAAGAATAAATTATATATTGCTATATGTTAAAAATAAAAGAGTTTATGAAAATTCTATTACAAATTCTATTTTAAAATGAATAAATATTTATACATATTAATTAAAATATACGGGGGGGTCAGATAGGCTAGGCGGTAGCGTGACAGCGAGCTAACCAGGGGACCCGGGTTCGAATCCGACTCGAGGCATCCAGCTAAAATCTGACCCCCGGGGGTAGAGACAAATTAAAAAAAAATATAACTAGTATCGTAATTAGGCTTATGGCTAGAAAGGCCGAAAAGCCAACAAAAAAAAAAAAAAAAAAAAATTAAAATATACTACTACTTATTTGTATTGAGTACTAATAAATGTTTTATTTGTTATAAGGATTGACTTTTCATTTACACTGACCCAAAGTTAACTTATATCTCAGAACTACCCACATGTCCCAGCGCAGTGCGACGTTGCCAAGTCGTCATTTGTCATTCCAGGAGAGAAAGAATGAAAACCATCAAAATACTTTACTTTTAACATTTTTCAGACAAAAGCGAATACCGCTTGCTACTATTATTTTAACAGAACAATATTTGTTATATCTTCAGCTAATGATTTTCAGTTTTTCAAAAAAATTTCAAAAAAATTACGATTGTTATTTAATGAAACAGTCGTTTTAACATCAATCGGGATAGGGTTTGCGTGTTAAATATGAAAATTTCAATGGTCAATATCTTCAATCTTAGTGCCGCAAGGACTATCGAAAAAAATTTCTCCGTATAAAGGACACTTATATATATGTATATTCAAATTTGAAGAAGGGCAAGAAAGTCGATTTATTAGGGAACGTCCTTAATGGGCAAGAAACGAATAATATGCGAATTAAAAATTTATCATCTAGGGCTTGGAGTTGAAAAAAAAAATTCCGGCCCATTTTTAAAATGACAAGTGGACATAATTATAGAGAGCAAATAAATACTAACGTTTAAATAAAAATTGACCTAAAATTAACAATTACACCTTGATATATTTCGTCCTTCTCCAATTCTAAATATTCCATCGGATGAATTATCTGTGTAGCAATTTCTATCATGTCGTCTCTGAAAAAAAAAGAAAATTGTTGAAACAATTGTTATGGCGAAATTCAAGAGGTGATTTATCTAGACACACGGCAGTGTGTCAGCCAAGTTCGCAAAAACGGGTGACGCGAGGAAGTAAAATAACATGGGATGGGAGGAGCGAAAACGAAATTAAATCAAGAATTGTCCAAGCAAAAATGGGGTTTAATTCAAAACAAAAACTACTATGCTCCTCCTCAATCAGCTTAGAAAACAGGAAGATGCTATTGAAGACATATGTATGGAGCATAGCCATGTACGGGTGTGAAACCTGGAATATTAGAGAAGCGGAGAGAAAGAGATTAGAGGCTTTCGAAATGTGGCGCTACAGATGAATGATGAATATCAAATGGATGGATAAAATTACAAATGAAGAAGTTCTTGGAAGAATCGGAGAAAGAACCTTGTGGAAGTCTGAAGAAGAGAAGAGGTCAGATGATGGGGCCACACACTGAGACATTGGGGACTGCTTAGGGATATCTTGGAGGGGGAGGTGGGAAGGGAAAGGCCCAAATCAGAATATTTCAACCAAATAATTGGGGATATGGGATGCGAGACATTTAGAGAGGTCAAATAGCTGGCGGGGGACAGAGTCGATTGGAGACGGGTGGTTGCGTCAAACCAGACTTAGGACTGTATACTCAATGATGATGAATCTTTTAAAGAAGACCAGATTCTTCAAAAGTATTCGCTGATATTAATCTTTACATTCTTTTGAAACTGAATTAAAGCAAGAATAATGACATAAAGAGTCAGAATTTTCAAAAAAATCTAGGAAATTAAATAAGAGATTTATTGTTATTAAGACAATCATTAAGAATAAGTTTGTAGTTATTTTTTTGAAAAATAATAATGATTTTAAACTTGAGCTAGATTACTATAATAAAACTGAAGCTTTCTTCAATTTTTTATTTACAATGATTTTTCAAAGAAATATCTCCAAAAATACATTTAAAAAATCAATTCAGTATCATTTTTAGTTCGTAATTAAATATGAAATAATTAAAATATAGTATAAAAAGAAGGGTTTAGTTACTTTTAGTTCAGTAGCTATACACAAAAACGCATCATCAATATTGGTATTCTCTTTAGCAGATGTTTCCATAACAAAGAGAATTTCGGGAATATATTCAAACATTGACTCAGCTTCGGCAAAGTCAACTTCCCTCATTGTCTCCAAATCACATTTGTTACCTACAAAATAAGTAGAAAAAAAAATAAAAGTAAATTAAATATTTTATAACATGATAACAAATACTAATAAAGAAAAATTTAATTAACCATTAGAACCCAACTAACAAATAAAAATCTGGAGGCGTGCTTTAAACTGAAAACAACAAGTTATGAGCCAGATTTAACCAAACTTTCAAAAGGCATGCAAGGCCAATGCTCCCATTGATGTAACTATCTATTATGTTATATTATTTGATTACTAATTTTATTATTCTAGCAGAGCTAGCTAAAATACTTTAATATGTTTTGTGCAAAACATTTGTATGTTTTTTTATGAATAAATATTATTTCATATTTAAAGCTATTTATTTTAAATTAAAAATCAAATTTATATACCTAATCCTAATCAAATAACATAATTTTGAAACAAAAATGTTAGTGGCTCTTTAAAAACTGGGAAATTTTGTAAATTGTAACTTTTGGCTCTTCCGTCTCAAAAGGCTGCCGATCTTTGAACCAAACCCAGACAACATCAGTAAACTCTAGTTGCCATATAAAGATATTCAGCGAAACGCGTTTATTTATTAATTTTCTATTCTAATTTAAACCATCCTGTACGCACTGAGCCAATTAAATTGATATAATAAAGCTTAATAAGGACGATGACCACAAAAATTTAAAATAAGTAAGATTTAGAATGGAATCCAGTAATAAAAAAGTCATAAATGTAGAATAATATGTTTTCAGTTTTTTAATAAATATATATATTTAAAATATCTCTTAAATATATAGCTACTAGGGCTGCAAAAAATATAAATATTAGAAATATTTCAAGATGTGACACTACCCCGTTTAAGCTAATTTTTTTTTCCGAATTTTGACACACCGAGCTTAAAAGTTTCGGCATCCTTGAACTAGAATATTTTACACACATGAAGGATATGAATTGTGAGACTTTTAGAGAAGTGAAAGATTGGTCTAGAATTAATTATATGGAGTCGAATTGTTGCATCAACTCAGTATTAGGGCATATTACTACTCTATGATTATGAATAATTGTAAAAAAAAACAGCTGATAAGTCAGAAGGAAATGTAAGTTATAGTACAAAGGTTTTATAGAAGGGGTAGTTGTGAGTAGATGAGATAATTCAAAAAACATACCTATAAGAACAAGCATCACATTTGATGCTGTATATCTTCTTACTTCCTCGATCCATCTTTGTAAACTTAAAAATGTCGATCGTTTTGTTATATCATACACTAAAAAAATGAATAAAAAATAATTTAAAATAAAAACTATATTAAATAATGGTCTTAAGAGTCGGGAGAGAAGGAGAAAAAAATATGTATTGTATGTGATTGATTGGGATTGTTTGAAGCTGAATAATAAGTGAACGTTTCAATAATGCTGGTATTATAGTATGACTACCATACTTATAGTTGTGTTTAGAGGAGGCTTGTCCAACCCGCGGTCCGCGGGCCGCATGCGGCCCAAGACGACTTTTAATGTGGCCCGACAAAAAATCGCAAACTTACAAACTTTATGTGATATTACTAAAAATACAATATTTTTAACTTGCTATTAATTTATGAGTAATTAATTTTTGAATTTAACACGTTATTTTGCAATGAGATATTCATAAAGTGATTCTTAAATAATTTTATTTATTCAAGCATGAAGCTAGATCTAAATTATTTTATGAGCATTTTGAGAATTCATTGAGAATTCTTTTGAGCCAAAGATCGACTATTAATATCCTAAAAACAATGACAAACTTCTCACTATAATTTTATGTTGCTGATTTGTCTCTTACTTTTATAATAAAAAATGTATAAAGTAACAAAGCTTAATTTCTTAACTATATTAAGTACATATTCTACGTTTTTTGCACATCAGTTATTATTAGCGTTAGTGTATTTTATGTGTGGCCCAAAATAGCTCATATTCATCCAATGGAAGCTAAAAGGTTGGACACCCCTGGTTTAGAGCTTGAGAAAGCCTAGATTGGATGAAAAACGTCGCTGAATAAACGTGTTATAAGCAGAGCCGTATTTAGACAAGATTCAGATTTAAAGCTGATTTATGGACAGTAGAGAATCAAGAAGAACTGATCAATCTTGGAGGAATCGCTATAGAATGAGACTTCACAGTTAGTATCTATTTGAAAAAGTGATAAATACATTCATAAATGCAAAATTGTGAAGAAAGTAATTTCTCTATTTGACAAAATGTTTATTAAATTGTAACGTTTCTACCATATTTTTTGACTGATTAAATTGGAGGTTTCTAAGATATAATTTTCCATATAGGGTATTAAACTGACGTGATTATTTTCTGTATGTATACCATGTAATTTTTTTTATGTATTTTTAAAATTATAATTTTTAGTGAAATCATACATAGGTCATAGATTCATAAATTAATTCCTGTGAATCCATTGTAATAGACTGATGAAGAGGGCAAAGCCCTCGAAACTATAGTCTCGTTATAAATAAATAAAATTTATAATTCCAGCAGAAGACACACTCTTTTATTGTCTCCTTCAATATATAAAAATTCTGCTACTCTCGGCAAAAAAACTTTCAATTTCATACATAGGTAATTAATTATATTAAAAAATACAAATCTTTAAAAAACAATCACAAAAACTTTTATTCGAAACCAAACGTTTCGGAAAAATTTCTCCCTTTTTCAATTTGTAAAAGAAAAGGAAAGTTGCTTCCTCTAAAATTTAGAAAGGAACACTTTTTTCTTTTTAAAAAATAACAATCAAAAAACACGTTTATTTGAATTATAATTATTGAGTGAACACGAACAAATAATAAAATACAACTAGTTGTTCGTGTTCAATAAATAATTATAATTAATTATGTGTGATTTCAGTAAAAATTAAAATTTTAATCAAATTAATCACAAAAAATAAAAGCTTCAATGCTGGTGTATTTTTATTTATGTGAAACCTTCCTAGTATTTTAATTAATTCTTATTGTATCTGAAGTTTAAACTAAGGGAGGGGGGGGGCGTAAAAATAAATGAGTGCACAGGGGTGTCATACATCCTAAATATAGACCTGGTTATAAGATTTATAATTTTCTCATTAATATATCAAAGAATAATTAACACATTAACGAGAATTGTTTTTTATCGCGCTTTTTGAACAAGATATATATCGCGAGACTACTGCTGGTTGAAGCTATTGGAGTCTGCTGAGTCTTAAGTCTGGACCAAGAGAGAATGAAAAAGATATGATCCATTTAGCTATAATCCAAAGTCATTTCGCGTTTACCCCGCACGACGTTTTGTATATGAAACACTGATATGGACCACCAAATGAATTTGAAATCTGAGATATTATATATTAAATCTCCCAGTCCAGCGCGCTAGATCTGTTAACACGTATGTTAGGTGTTTGCTATTAATTAATCATAAGTTTCCTGTATTTGATTCGATCCTGAATCGAAAGCAGGTGATTTTTGTCAAATAATTAAGTGAAAATAATATCTGAATTTATATATTTCTAACTTAAAATAATGAAGTTAAAATAAATTTATAATTTTCTCATTAATTATTCTTTGATATATTAATGAGAAAATTATAAATTTATTTAACTTCATTATTTTAAGTTAGAAATATATAAATTCAGATATTATTTTCACTTAATATTTGACATAAATCACCTGCTTTCGATTCATGATCGAATCAAATACAGGAAACTTATGACTGGTTATAAGAATTTTGCAGTTTTTTTTTGTTGTTTCCGAATCCTAAGAAACAATATTTCAATTTACATCATGGAACAGAACTCCAAAATTAAAAAAAGTTATATAAATATACTTTCAAACTAACCAATAATTACTCCATTTGCAGATCTGTAATAACTTTGTGTAATTGTACGAAATCTCTCCTGTCCGGCTGTATCCCATATTTGAAGCTAAAAAATAAACAAATAAATTAGTTATTTTTTTAATTAAAGTAACTGAAATGAAATTTCGACAGATATATATTTTGAAATAAATTTATTGATTGTTTTAATATATTGAATGAATAGTTCTTTGTAAAAATAATCATAAAAAGTTTATTAATAATTATCCAAAGGTTTCGGAAGAAATTCTCACTTTATCAATGAAAAATAAGCTTACGTGTTCTGATGTGGCCATCCACTTGACTTTACGATACAACCTGGCCCCTCACTTATATTTAATATTTAATAAATTATTTATTATATAATCATGTAGGGGAGGGGGTTAGTTTTTGCATTTTTAGAGTCCAGGGATCCCACTGATTATGTATAGAAAATTTGGTTGAGTTTGCTCAAATGGCATAGATTTTTAATTTTTACCCCCCTCCTTAATTTTGGGTCGATATGCACTAAAACCTAATCACCTCTTAATCTCAATGGACCAAAACTTCGTGTGAAATTTGGTTTCGATATTCACACTAGTTTTTGAGCTAGCTCGTCCACAAAAATTTGGTAACGCACAGACTAACTAACAGACAACCAGACAGACTAACTAACTAACAGACATTTTAACAAATATCTCGAAAAATATAATTTTTTCGATGTTCACTTATTAGAGCTTTTTTGTAGAGCGAAATGCCATGGTTTTGCTCAATTCTTTTAATCAAAATAATTTCAACCGTTTTTGAGATATTTCGAAAAAAAAGGAAAAAACCCACTTTTTTCATGCACGATTACAATACTTGACCATACCCTGTATGGTAAAGTAAAACTGGAAATATATATATATTGGGAAATCAATGAGGTTGTCCTCTGCTTGAGGCAAATAAACATATAGATATATACAAGGGAGTCGGCAAAAGGGGGCAAGAGGGTGCACATGCCCCCTCCACCTGGGATCGAATAAAAGATTCTGTAACAACCCTGACATGCGGCCCGAACTCATTAAACTATATTTAATGTACTGTATGTTTATTGTGGAGTTGGAGTCTAGACTCGGCACGGAGAGGACGTTCCCCTCCCTTCTGATCTAATTGTGAAGTGTTCTGTAGAGGAGCGACAGTTTGGTGAGTCTACTGATTTTGTATTACAATTATCAAATATATAAGGAAATAATATGGAAGAAGGTCGATTATTGTCAATTCTTTCAAGTTGGAAAGAAGAAATAATGAATGATTTTGCCAGAAAATTCGAGTCGTTAGAACAAACTATTACATCTAGATTTGAGATCCGACTATCAGCGGTTGAAAACAAAGTAAACAACTTGGAAATGGAAATAAAAACTAAAAATGTACTTCTACACGGCTTGATAGAAAGTGAAAAAAATGTCTATGATCTAGAAACTATAACAACTAGCTTCATAAAAGATAAAGTATATGATGAATTTGCTTTAAAGGATGTTAATTACATGAAGCGAATAGGCAAGCTCCAAACAGGTAAAATTAGACCTATTATAATTTCACTCGTCTCTCGACGTGTCAGGGACATACTAATAAAAAATAGCACCAACCTAAAAAATAGTCAATATTATATTTCTGAAGATTTCCCAAAAAATGTACAAGAAATTAGAAAAAAATTGATTCCTGACATGATCAAGGCCAGGAGAGCCGGTAAATACGCAATAATTAGATATGATAAACTATTAATAAAAGATAAACTAATAATAAAAGAATCTCACAAAAAAATAGATAATACTACCACTAATAAACCAACTACAAACTCTGAAAAAAGACCTCTGTTATTGTCACCAACAGAAGAAAGAGATCAAGATAAAAACCAAAATGTGGAAAAAAAAAGAAAATTGATACCACCAAAACAACAAAAGTTCTACAAACGAAATTTTCATTCCTAAAAAAAAGCGAATCACTTGGCAATATTAACGCAAAATCTACAGAATAAAATTACTGGCATAGGCCCTCAAATATACTAAAAGAAAACTCCACTCATCGCCCAGTAAGCCTGGTCCGCTCGGGTGATTTAGACCAAAACCTCCTAAACATGAATATCAATCCTAAAAATATCAATCCTAAAAATAACAATAAAAATTTCAAAAATGTAAAATATCATAAAAATACAATAGAAATTAATTATGATTGTTCTTTAAATAAAAGCGAAAGTGAGTCGGGTGATTCTATTTATGGCGAGATTTCTACTGAAAGTAAAAATAAATATATGAATTACAGAATTAATGATAAAAATGCAGAAACTAAAGGTATAAATGAAAATAAAAAGATAAAATTTAATCTCATTAAAAACAGAAATAAAATACATAAAAACAAAAATACAGCAAATTTTATTAAAATCGGGACATTGAACGTTCGAACCTTAAAAGATGAAGAAAGAATTCTGGAATTAGAAAATGCTATGAATGAATCAAAAATTGATATCCTCGGTCTGGCTGAAACAAGAAGATTAGATGAAAAAATAATCAAACTAAAAAGTGGTTATACATTATGTCATAAAGGAACAACTCCAGGACAACGAGGAGTAGGATTTTTGATAAAGTCAAACATGACAGATAAAATTAGAGAATTCAGAGGAATATCTGACAGAATCGCAACACTAAAAATTGAATATAAAAAGAAACATTTTCTGAATTTAATTCAGATCTATGCACCTACTGCCGATTCAAATGAGGAAACAAGTGAAGAATTTTACAATTCACTACTTGAAACTATAAATAATAACCCTCATAAAAACGATAACCAGCTAATTATTATGGGCGACTTCAACTCTCAAATCGGCCAAAGAGAAAGTAATGAAGAAAGAATTATGGGGCCTTACAACTTTGGAAAAAGAAATGATAGAGGAAAAAGACTTGTTAACTTTTGCCAAGAAAACAATCTAAAAATAGTTAATAGTTATTATAAAAAGAGAAAAGGTATGAAGTGGACATGGTCACATCCTAACGGCTATCACAAATCTGAAATTGATTATATCATCACCCCTTATCTTAATATAGTAAACAAATTTAAAATCTTAAATAGATTTCCCTTTTACACTGATCATAGACTTTTATATGCAGAAATATCCTTATATTCATTATGTAAAAGACCTCGCCCTGAATGGAACCGAAAAGTTACTACGAATTTCTCAAGAATAAATAGCGATACAACAAACTTAATTAAAGACCAAGTAAAAATTTTAAATCTGAATAATAATCTTTATAATATTCAAAAACAATACAATGAGATAGAATCAATCTTAAAAACAATACAAGATTTATCTACAGAAGCAACTACCAATGAACCAATACTATCTAATGAAACAAAAAATTTAATTAAAATAAGAAACAAAATGAAAGAAAAGAGGAATTCTTCCATAAATAAAATTGAACATAATTTATTATGCAAACACGTAAAATACAAAATCAGGACAGACTTAAAAAATTACAATGATAAAATTATTAAAAAGTTTATTGACCCACACATTTCTATTAAAAAAATTAAAAAAGAAATATTTTCACAAAAATGTATAATTCCGAATATTAAAGACAAAAATAATGTTATCCAATATAATCAATCTAACATTCTAAAAATAATAACTGAATTTTATAAAAACTTATATACATCTAATAATAACGATAACCCACTAGACCTTGATTTAACAAATCAAATAAAAGAAGATATCCCAGAAATTCTAGAATCTGAAATTTCAACGATAATTAATAAACTTAAACCTAACAAATCTTCTGGAGGAGATGGCATCAAAAATGAAACTATGAAATATGCTCATGATATTATAGCCAGGCCACTTACTTTGTTGTTTAACAAAATAATGCAATCCAAAATAATACCAATCCAATGGAAACAATCAGATATTATTATTATGTACAAAAAAGGTGATCGCAAAGACATCAATAACTACAGACCTATCACATTATCCTCTAATATAGGTAAAATTTTCATGAAAGTAATAGAAAAAAGACTAAAAACTATAATGACCTTCAACCAACCAACAGAACAGGCAGGCTTTAAGTCCGGGTACTCAACGTGTGACCATCTTCAAGCCATCAACCAACTAATTGAGAAATCTTGCGAATATCAAATTGAAGTCTTCCTTGCTTTTCTCGATTACAAGAAGGCATTCGACTCCATCGAACACAACTACATTTTAAAATCCATGCTTTCACAAGGATTCAACACGGAATACGTTTCTTTAATAAAAGAAATATATAATAACTCTGAATCCAGAATAATATTAGAAAAAAATGGACCTTACTTCCCAATTAATCGAGGTGTGAAACAGGGCGACCCTCTATCACCAGCACTGTTTAACTGCGCCCTAGAAGACTTATTCAGGAATTTAAATTGGTCAAATAAGGGTATCAAAATAAATGGAAGATATCTAAATAATTTGAGGTTTCGCAGATGATCTCGTCTTAATAGCAGGTTCTAAAATAGAATTAACAGAAATGATTAACGAAATAAACACTGAAGGTAAAAAATATGGTCTGGAAATAAATTATAGTAAATCTACATTTATGGCCTCCAGAACTCAAACAAACATAAAATTAAAGGACAACAAATCTTATATAGAATACAATCCAACAGTAACATATTTAGGACAGAT
>JALMQS010000096.1:919565-960965 GCA_024734495.1 Forficula auricularia | reverse complement strand
CCATGTCTTCAGCTATGGTTACCAATAATAACCGAAACGTCAAAAATCCAATATAGAATGGATATTCCTCAACTACTAGATGAGAATCAATCGCTATTTTTTATTTTAAGTCGATTCCTCCATGTCTTCAGCAATGGTTACTAATAAAAACCGAAACGTCAAAAATCCAATATAGAATGATTATTCCTCAAGTACTAGATGAGAATCAATCGCTAATTTTGGTTTAAAGTCGATTTCTCTATGTCTTCAGCAATGGTTACTAATAAAAACCGAAACGTCAAAAATCCAATATAGAATGATTATTCCTCAAGTACTAGATGAGAATCAATCGTTATTTTTGGTTTTAAGTCGATTCCTCCATGTCTTCAGCTATGGTTACCAATAATAACCGAAACGTCAAAAATCCAATATAGAATGGATATTCCTCAACTACTAGATGAGAATCAATCGCTATTTTTTATTTTAAGTCGATTCCTCCATGTCTTCAGCAATGGTTACTAATAAAAACCGAAACGTCAAAAATCCAATATAGAATGATTATTCCTCAAGTACTAGATGAGAATCAATCGCTAATTTTGGTTTAAAGTCGATTTCTCTATGTCTTCAGCAATGGTTACTAATAAAAACCGAAACGTCAAAAATCCAATATAGAATGATTATTCCTCAAGTACTAGATGAGAATCAATCGTTATTTTTGGTTTAAAGTCGATTTCTCTATGTCTTCAGCAATGGTTACTAATAAAAACCGAAACGTCAAAAATCCAATATAGAATGATTATTCCTCAAATACTAGATGAGAATCAATCGCTATTTTTGGTTTAAAGTCGATTTCTCTATGTCTTCAGCAATGGTTACTAATAAAAACCGAAACGTCAAAAATCCAATATAGAATGATTATTCCTCAAGTACTAGATGAGAATCAATCGCTAATTTTGGTTTAAAGTCGATTTCTCTATGTCTTCAGCAATGGTTACTAATAAAAACCGAAACGTCAAAAATCCAATATAGAATGATTATTCCTCAAGTACTAGATGAGAATCAATCGTTATTTTTGGTTTTAAGTCGATTCCTCCATGTCTTCAGCTATGGTTACCAATAATAACCGAAACGTCAAAAATCCAATATAGAATGGATATTCCTCAACTACTAGATGAGAATCAATCGCTATTTTTTATTTTAAGTCGATTCCTCCATGTCTTCAGCAATGGTTACTAATAAAAACCGAAACGTCAAAAATCCAATATAGAATGATTATTCCTCAAGTACTAGATGAGAATCAATCGCTAATTTTGGTTTTAAAGTCGATTTCTCTATGTCTTCAGCAATGGTTACTAATAAAAACCGAAACGTCAAAAATCCAATATAGAATGATTATTCCTCAAGTACTAGATGAGAATCAATCGCTATTTTTTATTTTAAGTCGATTCCTCCATGTCTTCAGCAATGGTTACTAATAATAACCGAAACGTCAAAAATCCAATATAGAATGGATTATTCCTCAAGTACTAGATGAGAATCAATCGCTATTTTTGATTTTAAGTCGATTCCTCCATGTCTTCAGCAATGGTTACTAATAAAAACCGAAACGTCAAAAATCCAATATAGAATGATTATTCCTCAAGTACTAGATGAGAATCAATCGCTATTTTTGGTTTAAAGTCGATTTCTCTATGTCTTCAGCAATGGTTACTAATAAAAACCGAAACGTCAAAAATCCAATATAGAATGATTATTCCTCAAATACTAGATGAGAATCAATCGCTATTTTTGGTTTAAAGTCGATTTCTCTATGTCTTCAGCAATGGTTACTAATAAAAACCGAAACGTCAAAAATCCAATATAGAATGATTATTCCTCAAGTACTAGATGAGAATCAATCGCTAATTTTGGTTTAAAGTCGATTTCTCTATGTCTTCAGCAATGGTTACTAATAAAAACCGAAACGTCAAAAATCCAATATAGAATGATTATTCCTCAAGTACTAGATGAGAATCAATCGTTATTTTTGGTTTTAAGTCGATTCCTCCATGTCTTCAGCTATGGTTACCAATAATAACCGAAACGTCAAAAATCCAATATAGAATGATTATTCCTCAAGTACTAGATGAGAATCAATCGCTATTTTTTATTTTAAGTCGATTCCTCCATGTCTTCAGCAATGGTTACTCGTGCGGAGGAGGAAAAAGATCGAAATAATATTTTGATATTGTAAACGATGTACCATTTTTTTTGTTTTATTTCCGCTTCCCTTTCTATTTCTGTCGGTTCGTTTATGTATACATAAGTAATTGAATTTCGAAATATTATAAAAAAGTAATAAGCCAAAAGTCCATAAGCTAAAACTCCCTCTAGATATTAATAATTTATATTCGGGATATATTATATGAGAAGACCATCCAATATGGATAAATATTGATTTTCGTATATATTTTTATAGTATAATATTACCTACAAAGTGGGAAATCCAGGCATTATATTACTACATATACCTACTCATACGTATATGCCATTTCGATAATGTTATTTCCTTGTTTTCAAAATTTATATGATATTATTTTTATGGGATAAAGTTCCTGGAAGCTATTAAAGTATTTGGGAGAATTTTAAGTATTTTTGTCATTGTAAATAAATGTTATTATATTTACTTCGGCGGTCATAATGCTGGACAGGGGGATACACTCCCTGGACTCAGTGTACTGGGTTTTAAAATATTATTTTTAATAATAATAATAAATTTTATTGAACCAATTATTTTACATGGATTAACGTATACATTTTATTTGAGCTTCGACTTTGGAGATTACTTCCCCACCATTGACTGTTTCTTCTTGATTTTCTCGGGCTTGCGATAATGTTTTTAGCCCGTGTTTTTAATAAGAGGAAAAATTGACTAAAATATTATTTTAAATATCCTAATTTTAATAAATCTAATTTGTCATGAACTATTAGTGGGTTTTAAAATTAAAATAATAATTTCGGCGTCGTCGTACAAGTTGATTATAATAAGCATAGATTTTTTATTTTGAGCATATGTCGCAAATTAATATACATCCGGGTAGGTAGGTCATTCACTAAAAGACCATTGCTTCTAGACACTGGAATAATTTATTAATGTATCTGGTCCTTAATTACAACAAACTGAAATGAGGGGACTGCGGGAATAGAAAACACATTTTTCTCTTACTTTTGTTGTACCATAAGTATAAATATATTTTTTTACTTCAACCACTCAGTACTCAATTAATTGAAAATATATTTTCTTGTCGAGAGTAGAAGAGTTTTTGATACTTAAGAAGAAATCAATAATGTTGTTCTCTGCTTGATGCTGGCTTTTTTGTTTGAAAAGTGACCAGATTACTTACTAACAAAATAAATTTACCTAAATCCAATCAGGTATTTGAACCCATGAGAAACAATAGAAAGAATATGTCTAATTAAAAAAGGATCGAGTCAACCTTTGAATCTATAGCCTCTAAAAAATAAATTATAAATAATTATTTAGGTCAAGGCTGGCCAAACCGCATTCGGCCCTCGGTGTCCTTAAGTGCGGCCTTCAGTCATGTATAAAGTACGAATTGTGTTTTTTTTAATCTGGTATTTCAGAATGTATTTTGAATTGCAATAAATTAATTAAAAGAAATAGCGTTCCCTATAATTGCACAAAGAAAAAAACTTAAAAAATAATAATAATAATAAACTTAAACATGAGAAATTGATTTAAAAATAGGCGAAATTTTTTTGAACAAAATGTTTTTATTTACATAATTTGGGCATCGAGCTACACTCCGTTCCCATGACCGTATGTACAATAATGTCTTTTTTTTGAATAGGTGAAATTAAATTTCAAAAATCACTATCAATAGAATATATAACATCTGAGATTTCAAATTCATTTGGTAATCCATCCGAATGTCTAGCGGGCTATAAGCGAAATGACGTTGGATTGTAGCTAAATTTTCTCTCTTGGTCCAGACTTAAGACTCCGCAGACTCCAATAGCGTCATCCGCAGTAGTCTCGCGATAAATATCTTTTTCAAATAAGCGCGGTCAAAACAATTCTCGTTGATATGTCAATTATTCTTTGATATATTAATGAGAAAAATTATAAATTTATGCAATTGGATGTTGATGAAGGAGTCCAGTGGTTGTAAAAAATAAGACTATAGTGGTTTTATTATTTTACATTTATTCAGTTAAACCGACGTTTCGAGATTTACCTTCTTCAGGTAACGAAAGTCAATGAAAGTAGTTCAAATCATAATTACTTCCATGGTTTGAACTACTTTCATTGACTTTTCGTTACCCTGAAGAAGGAGAGAATAAATCTCCGAAACGTCGGTTTAATGAATAAATGTAAAACAATAAAACCATTATAGTCTTATTTTTTACAACCACCGTGGACTGCCTTCATCAACATCCAATTGCATATTTATACCAGTCCCTCTCCTAAAGAAAAACGCTATCAATTATCATATCATCATTATTTCAAGTTAGAAATATATAAGTTCAGATATTATTTTCACTCAATATTTGACTAAAAATGCCTACATTTGATTCCCGATTGAATCAAATGTAGAAAACATTGGATTACTATCAATAGCCATTGATATTATTTTGTTTGTTTTTTTAATAAAAATATTGTTCGGTGTATGTATCTTGACTAATAATTTTGATAGTTAAAACTATTTCCCTAATGAAAATAACTCACTATGTGAAATTGATAGTGACCAAAAATAGGGTGGATTATTAGAAAGAAAAAGCTAGGTTATGCATTCGAATCGAACGCTCTGATTTGCAGGTTGCATCATCAGGCGCTAAATATTAAAATCTTATCTTTTTGAATATCACTAAAAAAAAGATTAAAATATTAAAAGTTATAAAAAAAAAAAATATAAAACTATTTTTAATTATGGTTATTTCCTTACAAATAGATACATTTTGTTGGGTCATTCAATATATGTTTTCTTTTCGTATCTGATGGTTGTAGTTTTGTTTCACATTTACACCGATTGAACACCTTCAGTGTACCTTTGCATTCACTTACAATAAAAATCACTAAATACGAAATCTGTAGTAGAGCCAGATCTCGAAAAAAATATTCAAAAAATTAAAATAATTTTTATTAGTGTGCGGCCCTTGGAAATTTTTAGGTCGTCAATCTTGTGTGATTTAGGTTGGACAGGCCTGATTTAGTTATATGTTTATTTACATCAAGCAGTGGACAACCTCAGTGATTTATTTCTCCACAAGAACTATTTAATTAGTGATTGACCTCTCTACCTGAGATACATTGGCCAATTGCGACCTAATACTCAAAAGAAAAAATAAATATTATAATTATAAGAAAAATTCTGAAGATGAAGGCATAACTTTCGAAACCATAGCCACAACCACCAGATCACTATTCTGAGGCTCGGTCTGCCCATAGGGGTTTCAAAACTCGCATGCTGGGCTTCTCAATTCGGTTTTCCCGCTAGCTTTTTGCGTCCCAGACTAACCGTGACTATTCTTAAGGACATCGTTTCGGCATGCATTAAAAGTATTTAACTTGGCGAATAATTACAAGGACTATAACTATTTCAAAGCTTGCAGAATATCAAAAATTTAATTAATATAAATGACATAAAATTTGCATTATATTTAACCCGATGGTTAGAATCTAATTAATATATCTGCAAGCTTAAATTTATTACCTGCTCACAAATGATTAAAATATTATGGTCATTTAATAGACTATAATAATTAGAATAATTGGTTTATAATAAAACGTTTTATTGATTTTTAGTCTATTTTTTCATGTTATATTCAGATGTTTGTTTCGGGGTTAAACTGGGTTTATTTTATGCGTGTTTACTTTTTACTTATTTTGATAGGGTGTTTTGAGTCAAGTGCGTGTTTTAATAAGTAATAACCCTAATATTACTTAATTAAACCAAAAGAGTTTATCTTGTTTAGATACGAATAATTTTTCTTCCAATTATATGAGTAATATTATTTAAATAAGTTTTTAAAAATTCTCTATTTTAAAATCTAAAAATTGAAAACATAAGAAGCCAAATTTATCGACCCTCCCCTCCCTAAAAAATTTGATAATACTAGCTGCAAGGCCCACCTTCGGCGGCCCTCTTGCTAGCCAGAGGGCACGCCCCCTGGACCCCCAGCCCTCGAACACCCACCCCCCACTCACACCCACCACACCCCCCGAAACCCAACCCAGCAACCCACCCCCGCCCCCACCCCACCACCCCAACACTCTATTCCCCACCCTAACCCCCCACCCAGACCCCAAACCCCCCTTCAGTACCCCCACCCCCGCACTATGCACCCGTTCCCACCCCCGCCCCCACCCCGCCACCCGCACCCCACCCACCTCGGACCCCGCACCCCATTCACCCCGGACCTCACCCCGTGCCCTCCAACCCTGCGCACCACACCCCCGCCTAGCCCCCTGGGCCCCACCCCCGCCATGCCCTCTGGACTCCACCCCACCCCACCCTACTCCGCCTCGCTCCTAAAACCACCCCCATTCCACCCCCGACCCTCAGCACCCATTTTTTGCATTTCTAGCCTTCTAGTGACCCACAGATTATGTATACAAAATTTGGTTGAGTTTGGCCCAAAAGAAAGAATTTTCATTTTTTTGCCCCCCACCCCATTTTGGGTGGTTATTTTTTGCATTTCTAGCTCTCTAGAGGCCCAGAGATTATGTATACAAAATTTGGTTGAGTTTGCTCCAAGGGCAAGAATTTACATTTTTTTCACCCTCCTCCCTTTTCGGGTGGTTTTTTGGGGAACAAAAGTTGTCAAAAATCACATCCCCTACAACTTTGTTTATTATAAAATTTGCCGTAGGGTTAATAGTTTAGGAGTTGTTTGATAATTTTCAATCGTGCGCCCCCCAAACCCCCTTCTCAAAATATCAAAACGTTATATAGCTAAAAACGTAAGTTAGAAGACATCTGATGTAAATATTAAATTTTCTAATAATCCCTTCAGCCGTTTTTACGTGAATCGTGAGCATCTTTTCGGAAACCACTGAAACAGACATACAGACACACATACAGACAGACAGGAATTTTGATGAGGGTGTTTTCGTTCATAACTTTGCTTGAAACGTGTGCAACCAAAATTTGGCGTGATTTGGAGCAATGTACAGACAAAACCTTAATTTTATATATATATATATATATATATAGATTATAAAGATACAATTTTCTGGAGGGAGGCAAATACATTATTAACCTGAAAGAGATTATTTTTCTCCAAAATTTAAAATTTTTACAAAAGACTAGAAAACAAAATATAATTGAGAAAACATGTTTTGAATTCTAATATTAATCAATTATCATCTTTAAACAGAGTTATTATTTTAAGAAAATGTATTGTTAATCGAGAATCATAATGAATATTATTCAAAAACTTCCACCACTATTGATAAACATTTTTTTTCATTGTAGAAAATCATTTTTAGAATCAACTTTTTTAAAAAAATGGAGTATATATTCCATTTTAATATATGGTAATTAAAAATTCGGTATCTATTAATTTATTTAATCTTTTATTGAAAAGAAATAATGAATAAAACAATTATAAATTATCTTCTATTAGAAATAAAAAACTTCTTTCTCCTCGAGGCTCCTTTATATTAATTCACTGAAAGGAATTTTGCTGCCCAGAGCTGGAGTGCACCCTAGGGTTGTCCTTATTTTGGGTATTTTCGAATTTTTACGCTGAAAGAGGCTCATATGATTCGAAATAAATAAAAAAAAATATCCCCCAAGTTTCAAGGCTCCATCTCAATTTAAATCTGTACTCCACAGCGATGCAAATTTCCCATATAAATAACATGGGGTTTTTGGCATTGAAATACCAATTTTTATTCCGCCCAAAGCAATGTTTCAAAAATTTCAAACTCTGGAGACTTTATCTTTATGATAGTACCTATCCTTCAGAATATTTACAGACTTTTAGCTATTATAATTTTGGAGTTACAGCTAGATAAAATACTGCTATATCTTAGGGTTAGTAAGTTATAGACTCCAAAATTATAATAGCTAAAAATCTTTAAAAATTCTGAGGGTTATCTACTATTATAAGGATTAAGTCTACAGAGTTTCAAATTTTTTGAACCATTTCTTTTGGCCGAAATAATAAATTCATGGGTCAATGCCAAAAACCCCATCTTATTTCAATGGGAAACTTGCATTCCTGTGTGCCTCAAGTTAAAAGTAAGATAGAGACTTTAAACTTGAGGGGATATTTTTTTATTTATTTCGAACCATATGTCTGTCAGCGTAAAAATTCAAAAAACCAAAATAAGGTCAACCTTTGCCCCCTCCCCCCTACGTGCTACTCCACTGATTACAATCTCCATTAGATGAAATAAATTTTTTGATTCAATAACTATGGAAATGATTTAATTTAATTTTCAATGAAATCTGATAGGTTTTGAGTTATAATGAGAAGTTATACATAATGAATCCTCCGATTTCGTTATCCCGGATTTCCTGCAATGACCACACTATAAGAGAAAATTTGAAGTCTTAATCACATAAAAAAAATGGTCTAGAAACTTCTTGTTTGTCATTATTAGAGGGGATGAAATTATTTGATCACAAGAACGAAGGGTGGAAAATTCAAATAAAAACATGATTGAAAAAATAATAATATAAAAATCAATATTTTTTAATAGCATTTACAACGTTCTATTTTAAGATTAGCCTGAAACTGTCATCGAGTTTTTATAAAACATTTTGTGTAAATCTGCTTATTCATTTCTGCCATTTCATTTTTCTTCTAATCAATATTAACGATTAGCCAATTAATTTATTAGTAATTAGCTGTCAAAGGCATAATTAATTGTTGTGGGAATTAAAAAACGATTTTTAGCTTTTTCATTATATTCCTTGGCTGTTTATATATTATATATATAGACTTAATTAGCGATAGCACCATTTTTATATTATCCAATCCTAATCCTCTCACCTTGCACCCCTAGTACACGCACCCTTTTTGTGGCTTTGACTAAGGGGGTTCATAATGAATTGTTCTCAATAAACACACGTTGCCGGCACGATAGGGGTAGTAGAGAAGGTTAATATTAAAGTCAAAGTGAAATATATATTAAAATAGGTGTGTGTTTTATTATATTTATTTACTTTTTTGTAATAGAAGAGAATGAGAGCATCCCTAAATTAAAAATACCATTATAAAACAATGGTACTTACGTATTAACGCCACCGCAGCTACAAATAAAATTTTAAATATTTAAGCTCTATAATACTCTGAGGTATATGAGTCAAACCATTGACTAGGATTTAGTTGTCGGTTTCCACAGGGTACTTCTCCCATAAGAAATGAAAGAAATTTTTCTGTTTTTGGTTCTTATATATTTTTGACAGGGCATACTTGTCTTGAAACGTCTCCTGAAAAAATATATAAGAACCATAAATGGGTTCGCGAACAAACTTTGGAAGGTTCGGTTAAGATATATTCAGTTAGGCTCGGTTCGGCTAGTATATCTTCATTTCGGGCTGGCATTTAGGCTATTAGGTTGGCTAAATGCCAGCCCGAAATGAAGATATACGAGCCGAACCGAGCAGAACTGAATATATCTTAACCGAACCGGCAACGACTTTTACATATTCGAATTTTTTTAGGTATTTACTAATTATTTTTTAATTAATATTTATTTTATTAAAGAATCCGTCGTCAGTAGATTAACTAAACCCAAACAAGCTCGGTCTTCCAGGTATATATATATATATATATATATATTTGCATTTTTTTATTTTAAAAACGGCTCTAACGATTTTGATGAAACAAACTCTATTAACAAGTTTTGAGGATGAGAAAGCGATCTTGATACGGAGCGGGGGTGGATGTGGTGGATGTGGGGGGTGCAGAAGGTGGGGGGCATTGGTGGGGGATCCGGGGGTAGGGCGAGGTATCGGGGATGGGGTCGAGCAGGGTGGAGGTGGGGGGTACAGTGGTCGGATATTATATGAGGTAGGGGGTACAGTGGTCGAATATTATATATCATAGATATATTTGCATTTTTTTAATTTGAAAACGGCTCTCAAATAAAAATCGACCTTTTTATCAGAATTTTAAATTAAAAATAATATTAAAATAAAGATTTTAACTGAAGGAAGAAATTACCGAGCATCGCTCGGTGCCTCCAGGTACTTTGTATTTATGAGGGTATGCAAATTGATGAGAGGTCAGATTATTATTATAGATTTTATGCAGTGACCCGGGTTCAAACACGAAATTCTCATATTCTCATCATTGGGAAAATGATCATTCTTCTAAAGAAAAATTAAAACCACAAATTTTAGTACAATACACGACTATCAAATTACCAATTATATTGCCAAAAATAAAGTGAATCTATTTCATTTTTTTTTTTTAATATACTTATAGGTATGTATTTTATTCTCAAATAGACGGCTGCTCATTGACTTCAAAGAAAATGAAGTAAAATAAAAAAATAGCAAATGAAGCAAATTCAACTGTTATATATTATAATATTATCTCCTTATTTTTCAAATCGCTCTGGGCGAAACAAAAACATCATAAAAAAAAGCTTTTCATTCATTAGTTCAATAAAATGGAAATATATGGAAAAAAAATTAGCTCTTTATAAAGAAAAACACGCTTTTTTTTGTCACACGCGCAGATCCCGAAACCCCTTTATTTGTACAGAATTAACAAAAAAAGAGAAGGTTTTTATTATTTTTTTTTATTAAAAAATATTCAATATTGCACAAATACTAGTAAAAAAAAGGAATATAGAGTAGAAAAAATATTCGTATCGAATTTATTTTCCAATAAATTAAATTTTTTACTTTCACATTTATATTTTATAGAATATAATGTGGAAGTATTGCGATCGCCTGCCTGGGTCCTGACTCTTTGAGAGCTTGTATTTTTGATTGATTAATGACTAGTATGTGAGTTAATCTTAAGGTTATATATAGATACAGAAAGGCTGAAAAGCTGAAACCGACTTCAGTAAAAAGTTTTAAAAAGGTAGAGAAAAAAAATTTGAAAGAGATTTCATTCAAGAAATAGATACCTACTATACAGTTTTGAAATATGAATAAGTAATTTTCGTTTGCTTTGAACTATTCTACTTGGAAGAGTAATCAAAAAATATCCTTTCATGGATAGTCTCAATGAATACATAAAAGGAAATAGTTGGTTAACAAAAAAAAATTAAAATAGGTTTTCAAGTTTTTTTTTTAACAAAATAGATTTAAAATATACACTAATAGACTATATACTATATATTTCATCTTTTAAGCCAGGAAAATGTGAGCCAGATTCGCATCCTATGAGATCCGCACTTAATATACACGGTATATCTCTAATGCGCGGAATTAAACTACTTGACTGAGTTCAAATTTCCGAAATTCTTCAATCTAAAGACCTACTTTGAATAAAAATATCAATTTGATCCAATTATCTGTTTTAAAATAGCGGCTATTTCTTCTTCTTCTTTAAGTGCCATATCAGGTCTCCCTGACATTTTGGCTCCTCTCCACATATACCTGTGCTGAGTGTGTTTGGCTGTTTTACACAGATATACGGGACCTACTTTTTAACGCGCGGTTCCGAACGGCTAGTTCGGAGAGGTTACTAGGCAATTATACTCTTGGTAGGTTGCCGTTGCTTTCCAAGAGGATGCGACTGCAAATATCTGCCGAGACTCGGTCTCGAACCAGCGGTCCTACACTCTAACCACTGACCAAGCGGCTACTTAAAATTTTTAAATGAAAATAACTCAAAAATATAGTGATGAGCAGAATTGATTTTGGTCTTGGTCTTGCAGAAAAACAAGACCGAATATGGAAAGCCAAGACTAGAAATATTTGAACAAAACCAAGATCGAACTTGTAAGACCAAGACCAATACCAAGGCTACTACAATCTTGTTCTTGAGCTTGTTTTGCTCATCACTACAAAAATGTTATTTTTTTATAAATGGCCACCATTTTTTAACGAATAATTAGATCACATTGATATTTTTATTCAAACTAGGAGGCGACTGTGGGTCAGTGTTAGAGTGTCTGGCCGCTGGCCTGAAATACGCTGGTTCGAGACCGAGTCTAGGCAGATATTTGCAGTCGCCTCTTCTTGGAAAGCAATGGCAACCTACCAAGAGTATAATTGCCTAGTAACCTCTCCCAGCTAGCTGTTCGGAACCGCCGTTAAAAAGTAGGTCCCATATATCTGTGTAAAAACAGCTAAATACACTCAGCTGAAGTATATGTTGAGGGGAGCCAAAACGCCAGGGAGACCTGATATGGCTCAAAGAAGATTCTAATTAGGTCTTTAGATTTTTACATTGATGAGTTCCCTTTCAACACGATTGTTTAAATTAGTATTTCCCAATCTTTTTTGTTCCATGTCCCACCTAAGCCTTTCTAAAATTCGAATGCCCCCTATGTAACATACATAATTTTTATATTTGAAAAATGAATTATTATTTATATAATTATAATTACAAACACGGAGAGGACGTTCCCCCTCCCTTCTGATCTAATTGTGAAGTGTTCTGTAGAGGAGCGACAGTTTGGTGAGTCTACTGATTTTGTATTACAATTATCAAATATATAAGGAAATAATATGGAAGAAGGTCGATTATTGTCAATTCTTTCAAGTTGGAAAGAAGAAATAATGAATGATTTTGCCAGAAAATTCGAGTCGTTAGAACAAACTATTACATCTAGATTTGAGATCCGACTATCAGCGGTTGAAAACAAAGTAAACAACTTGGAAATGGAAATAAAAACTAAAAATGTACTTCTACACGGCTTGATAGAAAGTGAAAAAAATGTCTATGATCTAGAAACTATAACAACTAGCTTCATAAAAGATAAAGTATATGATGAATTTGCTTTAAAGGATGTTAATTACATGAAGCGAATAGGCAAGCTCCAAACAGGTAAAATTAGACCTATTATAATTTCACTCGTCTCTCGACGTGTCAGGGACATACTAATAAAAAATAGCACCAACCTAAAAAATAGTCAATATTATATTTCTGAAGATTTCCCAAAAAATGTACAAGAAATTAGAAAAAAATTGATTCCTGACATGATCAAGGCCAGGAGAGCCGGTAAATACGCAATAATTAGATATGATAAACTATTAATAAAAGATAAACTAATAATAAAAGAATCTCACAAAAAAATAGATAATACTACCACTAATAAACCAACTACAAACTCTGAAAAAAGACCTCTGTTATTGTCACCAACAGAAGAAAGAGATCAAGATAAAAACCAAAATGTGGAAAAAAAAAGAAAATTGATACCACCAAAACAACAAAAGTTCTACAAACGAAATTTTCATTCCTAAAAAAAAGCGAATCACTTGGCAATATTAACGCAAAATCTACAGAATAAAATTACTGGCATAGGCCCTCAAATATACTAAAAGAAAACTCCACTCATCGCCCAGTAAGCCTGGTCCGCTCGGGTGATTTAGACCAAAACCTCCTAAACATGAATATCAATCCTAAAAATATCAATCCTAAAAATATCAATCCTAAAAATAACAATAAAAATTTCAAAAATGTAAAATATCATAAAAATACAATAGAAATTAATTATGATTGTTCTTTAAATAAAAGCGAAAGTGAGTCGGGTGATTCTATTTATGGCGAGATTTCTACTGAAAGTAAAAATAAATATATGAATTACAGAATTAATGATAAAAATGCAGAAACTAAAGGTATAAATGAAAATAAAAAGATAAAATTTAATCTCATTAAAAACAGAAATAAAATACATAAAAACAAAAATACAGCAAATTTTATTAAAATCGGGACATTGAACGTTCGAACCTTAAAAGATGAAGAAAGAATTCTGGAATTAGAAAATGCTATGAATGAATCAAAAATTGATATCCTCGGTCTGGCTGAAACAAGAAGATTAGATGAAAAAATAATCAAACTAAAAAGTGGTTATACATTATGTCATAAAGGAACAACTCCAGGACAACGAGGAGTAGGATTTTTGATAAAGTCAAACATGACAGATAAAATTAGAGAATTCAGAGGAATATCTGACAGAATCGCAACACTAAAAATTGAATATAAAAAGAAACATTTTCTGAATTTAATTCAGATCTATGCACCTACTGCCGATTCAAATGAGGAAACAAGTGAAGAATTTTACAATTCACTACTTGAAACTATAAATAATAACCCTCATAAAAACGATAACCAGCTAATTATTATGGGCGACTTCAACTCTCAAATCGGCCAAAGAGAAAGTAATGAAGAAAGAATTATGGGGCCTTACAACTTTGGAAAAAGAAATGATAGAGGAAAAAGACTTGTTAACTTTTGCCAAGAAAACAATCTAAAAATAGTTAATAGTTATTATAAAAAGAGAAAAGGTATGAAGTGGACATGGTCACATCCTAACGGCTATCACAAATCTGAAATTGATTATATCATCACCCCTTATCTTAATATAGTAAACAAATTTAAAATCTTAAATAGATTTCCCTTTTACACTGATCATAGACTTTTATATGCAGAAATATCCTTATATTCATTATGTAAAAGACCTCGCCCTGAATGGAACCGAAAAGTTACTACGAATTTCTCAAGAATAAATAGCGATACAACAAACTTAATTAAAGACCAAGTAAAAATTTTAAATCTGAATAATAATCTTTATAATATTCAAAAACAATACAATGAGATAGAATCAATCTTAAAAACAATACAAGATTTATCTACAGAAGCAACTACCAATGAACCAATACTATCTAATGAAACAAAAAATTTAATTAAAATAAGAAACAAAATGAAAGAAAAGAGGAATTC
This sequence comes from Forficula auricularia, assembly GCA_024734495.1. Lineage (NCBI taxonomy): Eukaryota > Metazoa > Arthropoda > Insecta > Dermaptera > Forficulidae > Forficula > Forficula auricularia. Next base: position 946,118 of record JALMQS010000096.1, on the reverse strand, counting down.
TTCCATAAATAAAATTGAACATAATTTATTATGCAAACACGTAAAATACAAAATCAGGACAGACTTAAAAAATTACAATGATAAAATTATTAAAAAGTTTATTGACCCACACATTTCTATTAAAAAAATTAAAAAAGAAATATTTTCACAAAAATGTATAATTCCGAATATTAAAGACAAAAATAATGTTATCCAATATAATCAATCTAACATTCTAAAAATAATAACTGAATTTTATAAAAACTTATATACATCTAATAATAACGATAACCCACTAGACCTTGATTTAACAAATCAAATAAAAGAAGATATCCCAGAAATTCTAGAATCTGAAATTTCAACGATAATTAATAAACTTAAACCTAACAAATCTTCTGGAGGAGATGGCATCAAAAATGAAACTATGAAATATGCTCATGATATTATAGCCAGGCCACTTACTTTGTTGTTTAACAAAATAATGCAATCCAAAATAATACCAATCCAATGGAAACAATCAGATATTATTATTATGTACAAAAAAGGTGATCGCAAAGACATCAATAACTACAGACCTATCACATTATCCTCTAATATAGGTAAAATTTTCATGAAAGTAATAGAAAAAAGACTAAAAACTATAATGACCTTCAACCAACCAACAGAACAGGCAGGCTTTAAGTCCGGGTACTCAACGTGTGACCATCTTCAAGCCATCAACCAACTAATTGAGAAATCTTGCGAATATCAAATTGAAGTCTTCCTTGCTTTTCTCGATTACAAGAAGGCATTCGACTCCATCGAACACAACTACATTTTAAAATCCATGCTTTCACAAGGATTCAACACGGAATACGTTTCTTTAATAAAAGAAATATATAATAACTCTGAATCCAGAATAATATTAGAAAAAAATGGACCTTACTTCCCAATTAATCGAGGTGTGAAACAGGGCGACCCTCTATCACCAGCACTGTTTAACTGCGCCCTAGAAGACTTATTCAGGAATTTAAATTGGTCAAATAAGGGTATCAAAATAAATGGAAGATATCTAAATAATTTGAGGTTCGCAGATGATCTCGTCTTAATAGCAGGTTCTAAAATAGAATTAACAGAAATGATTAACGAAATAAACACTGAAGGTAAAAAATATGGTCTGGAAATAAATTATAGCAAATCTACATTTATGGCCTCCAGAACTCAAACAAACATAAAATTAAAGGACAACAAATCTTATATAGAATACAATCCAACAGTAACATATTTAGGACAGATAATAAGTTTCAAAGATAAAATGAACAAAGAAATAACAAGAAGAATTAATTTGGGATGGAACAAATACTGGTCACTAAAATTCATTTTAAAAAATGTAAATATTGATTTAATTTCAAAAATAAAAATCTTTAAGCAATGCGTTATTCCTGTTATGTTATATGGTGCTCAGACTTGGACATTAACAGAAAAGACAATTAACAAATTAGAAACAACTCAAAGAGCCATGTTAAGAAGCATCTTAAACATAAAAAGAAAAGATAAAATAAAAAACGAATACATTTACAAAAAAACGCAGATAAAAAATATTAAAAATACAATTTTAAAACTAAAATGGAACTGGGCAGGCCATATAATAAGACTTAAAGATGAAAGATGGACCAAAATATTAACGGAATGGTGGCCTATAGAACGAAAAAGGAAAAGAGGAAGACAATTCAAAAGGTGGAACGACGAGTTCAAGAAAATAGCGGGCAATGAGTGGACTAGAATCGCCAAAAGAAGAACAGAATGGAAGAAATTAGGAGAGGCCTATGCCCAAACTGGGCCTGGTACAACTTAAGTTATATTATTTATTTTATTGTAAATACTTATATATATATATATAAAAAAAAAAAAAAAAAATGTAATCAGTACCTATAACTTATACACAAATTATGTATCTTTTAAAGGCTTAAATAAATAAATAAATAAATTACAAAGATGATTAGTATTTTGTATTATATTACATACATTTAAATATATTGCTGAAGCTACGTTCTATCAAATTCATTGGCATTTGTTTTTTCAAATATGGGCAACTAATTTTCTAGATTTTTATATTTATCTGGCCAATGTTTATTGTATGTGTTTTTGTATTTAAGCACTACTGTATTAGTGTATTCTACTTGTGAAAAAATACTCAAAAAATCAAATATTTAAATAAAAATTTAATCATGTAAGAAGGCCCGGTCGTCAGCTAGTAATATATATATATATAATGAATATGAATGCTGTGGATACTGCGCATCCCTAACTTTCATTATCAATCGTTTATTATGTGGCAATGTCCATCATAATAAAACGAATTTATTTATATATGGTACAATTGGGTATTTGAACCCATATGAAAAAACAGATAAAACATTTCTAATTAAAAACACTGATGATGAAGGCCAAATCTTCGAAACTATAGTCTCTAACAAATAAATTATACAGTGTCTCAATTTGAAAACTTTTCCTCCCCCCACGAGACCAAGGCTTTACCCTTGAAGGGTAAAATTAAAACCACTCCCACCAACCGCACCGTGTATCTGACTGTCAAACCGGTTGCCAGAAAATAAAGCCCCAATGCTACCCCATTAGTGGGCGTTGCCAAAGCTGTTTCCACCCCTAGTATCGCTAAACTGGCAAATTATTTGAAAAATCGCTGAGACACGTCAAATTTGGATTCGAGGGGGAAGAATTTTGACGTAATAAATTAGATTATTAGCCCCCTGCCCCCCAGAGCCTCCTCCCCAAAAATCTTAAATTGCAAAGGGGCTCGAGTGAGACATCATTTTGAAGGGCTTTTTACTCTCTACATTTTGGTGTGCCATTTTTTAAATTTGAGTGCTGCGTTGCCAAGTTAGGCATCTTTGAATATTGTAAAATTCTCATTAAAACAGGTTTTGACGGTAGTACGTTGTTTTAATAAATCAATTTTTACAGATAAAGTAGCATCATACCTACTAGATTAACGTAAACCACAAACAAATTAGAACGCGTTTTTATTCCTGAACATTTATTTTGCAAATGATTAACAAAATAAAATTGGAAACAAAGTCAAAATTGAAAACACCAAAACTAAATAAACAAAAAAAGAAAACTGACAAATGATTAGTTGGTGAGGTATTTAAAGTTTGATGATTACTGTACTAGATGAGGAGGAGGTATCAGCCAAAGGTGGAATCACTGGGTTCAATAAAACACCTTCAATAAGACGTTTCGGCCTGAATTTTATTTGGCCATCTTCAGTCAATTATAATATTCAGGCCGAAACGTCTTATTAAAGGTGTTTTATTGAACCCAGTGATTCCATCTTTGGCTGATACCTCCTCCTCATCTAGTACAGTAATCATCACAGCCACGAACTCTAACAATGTTTGATGATTACTGCAATAGTTTGAATAAGTTTAAAAATGGTGTACACAATTCAGCAGAGAACTGAAATGATTTTTATTTATGGGGAGCAAGGAAGATGCGCAAGACGAACGGCAGAAGTTTATCATGAAAGATTCAATTTTGACTTTGTTGTTTTCGATTTTGTTTTCTTAATCATTTACAAAATAAATGTACAAGAATAAAAAATTTGTTTCTGGTTTATGTTAATCTAGTAGCTATGATGCTACTTTATCTGTAAAAATTGATTTATTAAAACAACGTACCACCGTCAAAACCTGTTTTAATGAGAATTTATAAGTTTAATGTATCACACAAATAATTACAAAAATTCAAAGTCGCCTAACTTGGCAACGCAATCACTCAAATTTAAAAAATGGCACACCAAAATGTAGGAATAAAAAGCCCTTCAAAATGATGTCTCACTCGACCCCCTTTCCCATTCAAGATTTTTGGTGGGTGGCTCTGGGGGACAGAGGGTGAAGGGGGCGATCTAATTTATACGTCAAAATTCTTCCCCCTCGAATACAAATTTGACGTGTCTCAGCGATTTTTGAAATAATTTGCCAGTTTAGCGATACTAGGGGTGGGTCGAACCCCTTTCCCATTCAAGATTTTTGGTGGGTGGCTCTGGGGGACAGGGGGTGAAGGGGCCGATCTAATTTTTACGTCAAAATTCTTCCCCCTCGAATACAAATTTGACGTGTCTCAGCGATTTTTGAAATAATTTGCCAGTTTAGCGATACTAGGGGTGGGAAGTTTTCAAAGTGACACACTGTATATTTATATATGTTTATTTGCATCAAGCAGAGGACAATCTCATTGATTTCCCTTTAAGAATCTACAACTCTGCTACTCAAAATATTTTAAATTGGAAATATATAGTTGCTTTATGAAAGCAAGTTTTATTAGCATTTCATAAAGCAACTAATTTTTCCAATTTATTTCATGGATAAAGGGAAAATTTCTCCCGAAACCTTTATATAATTATTAATAAAGATTTTATGATTGTTTTTATAAAGAACTGTATTCATTTAACAAATATATATATATAAATAAATGAATGTTTCGAATACTTTGACTTTTTTTCCGTCAACGATGACTGTTTTCATGGAGAAATCGACACCGATCGTGTTGCCATGGCGTTCAATAAATGTTCCCGATTTAAACCGTTTTACGACACATGTTTTCCCAGTTCCACAATCACCGATTAATACGATTTTAAATAGAAAATCGAAAGTGTCTTCCGATGATACAGGCAGAGTTGACATTTTGATTTGAGGTTACAAATAAAAAAAATTATTGTGGCAAGTTTAAAAAAAAAAGAATAAAAAATTAATTTAATAAAAAAAAATTTAAAAACGGAATTTATCATAAAATGTTCAATTTCTTTCTGGCATTTCTATTAAATGATATTTAATATTTTTGTTCTTTCAATATTTGAATAAATATAAATTAGTCATTTAAAAGCAATAAATGATTAAAAATACAAATAATGACTAATATCATTTATAAATAAATATAATATTGATCGGAATTTTCATTTTATTTTTTAATTATCTATTTAATTTAAAAATATATATAATAACTATGTGTGGTATTTAAAATGTATGCTCATTAACAAAGAACATGATCATAGATTTCCATCAAAAAAGATAAATATAATTTCGCGCAAAATATATACACATAAATCCATATATACCTATATAAAATTAAGGTTTTGTCTGTATATTGTTCCAAATCATGCCAAATTTTGGTTGCACAAGATTCAAGCAAAGTTATTAACGAAAACATCCTCAACAAAATTCCTGTATGTCTGTTTCAGTTGTTTCCGCGAAAAGTTGCTCACGATTCACGTCAAAACGGCTGAAGGGATTATTATGAAATTTCATATTTGTATCAGATGTATTCTAACTTACTTTTTTAGCTATATAACGTTTTGATATTGTGACCCCAAAAGGAGGTTTGGGAGGGCGCACGAATGAAAATTATCAAATAACTCCTAAACTATTAACTCTACGGCAAATTTTAAAATGAGCAAAGTTGTAGGGGATGTGATTTCTGACAACTTTTGTTTAAAAAAATTCCCCCCAAAAAACCACCCAAAAGGGGGGGGGGTGAAAAATATGTAAATTCTTGCCCTTGGAGCAAACTCAACCAAAGTTTGTATACATAATCTGTGGGACTCTAGAGATGCAAAAACTAACCACCCAAAAAGGGGGAGATGTCAAAAAATGAAAATTCTTGCTCTTGGATCAAACTCAACCAAATTTTGTATATATAATCTGTGGGTCACTAGAAGGCTAGAAATGCAAAAACTGGGTGCAGGGGGTGGGGGCCGGGGGTTGGGCACGGGGGTGTGGAGGGGTGGGAGTGGGTTGTGATGTTTGTGTTCGTGGGTTGGGGGTCCGAGGTGGGTGGGGTGCGGGATAGTGTGTTGGGGTGGTAGTGTGGGAGCGGGGGTTGAGCACGAGTGCATGGTGCGGGGGGTAGGGGTGCTGGTTGGGTTTCGGGGGGTGTGGGTTGGGTTCGTGGGTTGGGGGTCCAGGGGGCGTGCACCTTGGGTAGCAAGAGGGCCGCCGAAGGCGGGCTCTTGCAGCAAGTATCACATATATTTATTTATATATAGGGAGAATTATTTATTTATATACTATTGTTGTTATAGCAATATATATAATAACAAACTATCAATTTGAGAAAAATAGATGAAATTGATTACGAAGAACCAGCTGAAATTGTGGAAATAGCATGCAAGTGCAGCTACATTAAACTTATTACCAGTGAAGTCTAGAGAGTTATATAATGGAGCCTATATCAAATTTATCAATTTTTATATCCCACGGGAAATAATGTATATTAGCTCCCGTAGGAAATAATGTGACATTTTCATCCCTACTTTGATGTAATAGAAACTAAGTTCTACACCCGGTCGTGAAAAAATGAATTTATCTACATCCAATCGGGTATTTGAACCCATGAGAAATAATAACAGAGAAAATATTTATATAATTAAAAAGACTGACGATGAAGGTCAAATCTTCGAAACTATAGTCTCAAACAAATAAATCATAGATATATCAACATATTTATATTCGTTAAATATATGTACCTACCCAGGCAGAAAGGAACATTGCAGCAACGTTGCAGCAACGTTGCGAACCTTACACAACATTGCCTACATCGCAGCAACGTTGCCGCAACATTGCAGTGGCAACATTCAAATGTAACATTGAAGCAACATTGCTGCAACATTGCAGTGGCAACATTGAATTAAAAAAATTAGAAAAATAAATAGTTAAAAAAAATTTAAAAAAAATTAGAAAAATAAAAACTTTAAAAAAAATTAGAAAAATAAAATCTTAAAAAAAATTTAAAAAAAAAATTAGAAAAATAGAAACTTAAAAAAAATTTAAAAAAATGAGAAAAATAAAAACTTGTAAAAAATTTTTAAAAAAATGAAAAAAATAAAAACTTATTAAATTAAATTAAAAAAAATTAAAATTTAAAAAAAAATGAAAAAATTTTTTTTACTTTTTTATTTTTTCAAATTTTTTTTACTTTTTTTAATTTTTTTAAAAATTTTTTTAAAACAACAGACAGATTTTAACAGGGACTTTTAGTATGTTCATTGGGAAGCCGTAATAAGCATGTATACAGAAATTCAGATCTTGACAGATTAATGTTTTTATTTCTAATTTTACTGGACAATATGTATATTTCATATAATCTCTTTTCAAATAATTGGCAGCAAAGTCGAGGGCGCCATCTGCCCCAAGCTTTGCCCGATATTCGCCGGCCTAGACAAGAGTCAGTCAGTCAGTTTCCTTGACATTCACTCATAGAAAAAAGGATGAGGTTAGTATACAAAATGTTTTAATTATTGGAAATTATTTGAAGTAAGAAAAACATTATTTTTATCTTATTTGATTGTCTACAGGTTGTCAATGAATTCGACCATCAAGGACGGATTGCAAGTAATTTCTCTGCTGGTTTAATGAGACAAAGAAGAGGGCAAAGCCTGCCATATCAAATCAATTGGAAAAATTAATACGAACAGCAGTTATGCCCAAAAGAAAATGAAAATTGGGATTTTGACAATTCTGGCACCAATTAATTATATGTGTGTTAAATATAAATGTTTTGTTAAGGGAGAATAGTACCTATACGATCTTTGTGACAGTGTGTACAGGATGTAATTTTTGACATTTTCTTTAAAATAAGTCTCAAACAAATAAATAATATATATATACATATAAATATTTGATATATATATGTGTATACAGGAATTATTTAACGGATTATAGTGGTGTTTCACAAAGTGGAAATAAAATTTAAAAAATTAAAAAATCTTTTAAATTATTTTGGAGATTTTTTATTTATCTCTATACATATTTCGGGCTATGAACCCTTCATCATCATTTTTTTAATTTTATTTCCATTTTGTAAAACACCACTATATAGTAATCCATAATAAGTAAAAATATGTTTTTCTAGGTGGGTTTCACAAATAATTATTATGTAAATATATTATTTGTGAAACCCACCTAGAAAAATATATTTTTACTTATTATCTATTAAAATGTTTCACCTAGAAACGACACCAAATTCTTTAAAGATTATATAGTAATCCTTTAAATAATTCCTGTATTTAATATGTTTCACTATAAACCAACACGCTTTCCTTAAACTTTATAAGTGTGTATGTTTGTTTGTATCAAGCAGAGGACAACCTATTTCTGACTAAATAAAAAAGAAAATTGTTGTTTTTTTAATTTTTTGAAATCATTGTTCATTATAAACCATTATCATAAAACTGTTCTCCCTTGTATCTGTAATCTTTAAATTAAAAAAAAACAATTAATAAATTTTTATTTTTTTTTGTATTTTTTAAATCATTTTTCAATATAAACTATCATCATAATATAAGACTCATCTCACATGTATTGTATCTGTACTTGCCATTTTATATTAATAAACGAAACTTATTTCATCATAAAATATTATTTCTTATTCATTTTTCCTGCAATATTCCTGCAAGATTCGCAATGTTCTTGCAACGTTCCCGCAATGTTGCAGGAACGTTCGTGCAAAGTTCAGAGGCGGACATAGGAATGTTGCTGCAACGTTCCTGCAACATTGCTGCAACGTTGCTGCAACGTTCATTTCTGTCTGGGTTGCTTAGTTTAAGTCCTAATTGCTTCCGATTGGTTAATATATGTTTTCTCCAAGTAAGGCGGCGGTAAGTGAATGCCGAGGTATTTGGCATCTTTGGCTTGTGGGAGTTCACAGTTGTTGATTTTCACAGGAGGACATGTTTCTCTACGTAGTGTAAATGTGACGTGCGTTGACTTACTTTCATTGGCTTTAATACGCCATACTTTTAACCAATGCTGGATTTTATTTAGGTTCGTTTGGAGATTTCTTGAGGCTGATGCTGGATCGGTATGGGATGCCAGAATCGCAGTGTCATCAGCATATGTTGCTATCATTGTAGTTTTTGTTGTTGGTAGGTCTGCTGTATACAAGAGGTATAACCGAATATATAGGTTGCAGATCAGTGTATTCGGTTCCTTGTTTCACCAGGAAGTGTCTATTAGTCAAATAAGATTTTAGTAATTCAAAATGGGGATAAGGGAGAATCTTTTTTAGTTTAACCTTCAATCCTGAATGCCAAACCACTTGTCAAAAGCTTGGGATATATCAAGGAAAGCAGCTGAACAATATCTTTTAGCATTTAAATCTCTGTTTATTTGGTTAACGATCCTATGTACTTGCTCTATTGTCCCATGGTTATTTCGGAATCCAAATTGATGTTCTGGGATTATATTGGATAAAGTTTAGCAACGATTCGTTGCAGTTTATTTTTATTGAAACCTTGGAAACCGTATTTATTTATTTTTTTTATTTTATTTATATTTAAATGTATTTTTGATACATATATATTTCAATATTTACAAATCTTAATACTAAATTTATAATATTTCCAAATATTTCTCAATAGAAATGTTCAACTGTCCCTCTTAAGATATATTCTAACTTGGTTCTTAAATTGAATCAGACTTGATGCATTTCTTACTTCAGCTGGTAAAGAATTAAATTCCTCAAGTCCTCTAAAATATAATGAATTTCTTGTGCTCTCTTTCCTCGCCCTCTCAATAAATATATTGTCTCTAATTCGCGTCCCATGGTCATGGATCTCATTGACCAATGTGAAATTCAGATAGGCTGGCAGCTGGCTATGATATAATTTATATACAAAACACATTGTCTGTAAAATAAGAATTGCTTCACATTCATAAGTCCTAAGCTTTCCAGCATACTACTTATTGATGTATATCTGTCACATTTTAATATAAATCTCATGCATCTATTTTGTAAGAGTTGCAACTTATCAATATTCTCCTGAGTGCCAAAATATAATATTGTAGGACAGTAAGAGAAACTAGGACTAATTATAGTTCTATACACCTTAATTCTAGTGTTCATATTCAAATTATTACAAGCTCTACCAAAGTATTGCACTTTTCTGTTTACATTCTTCAAGAGCTCACTATGATGACTCTTAAAGTTCAACTTCGAGTCAACCACTACTCCGAGGTATTTAAATGAATCCACATATTCCAAATTTACACCATTCAGATAGATTGGACTTAACCCTTCTCCACCCACCCCCAATTGCATTACTTTAGATTTCGTACAATTTATAAACAGTTTATTCATATTTAGCCAGTCTTCCAACTTCCTAAGGGTTCCATTCATTTTCTGACAAGCCCTCTCAACATCACAATCCTCCACTGATATTAGTGTATCATCGGCAAACAGATTTATAAATACATCATCATTAATACAGTTACAAATGTCATTGATATATAATACAAACAACAAAGGCCCAAGAATACTTCCCTGGGGGACACCAACACTATCAGTTTGAGGATCGGAAATCACATTATTAATTTTTGTAACATGAGTTCGACCAGACAAATAACATTTAAACCACTTCACTGCACTATCACTAAAACCATATCTTCTCAATTTCACCAGAAGTAGATCCCGATTCACCGTCTCAAATGCACGCCGAAGATCCAGCGAAACCGCCACCACCACATTTCTTGGGTCATCGATCCACTTCTTCCATCTTGTTATTATCAACTGTAAAGCTGTCTCACATGAATGCCCCTTTCTGAATCCCGATTGATTTGGAGTCAAAATATTATTCCTATCGACATAATCAAGCAGTTGTTTGTGCATTACAGATTCAAACACCTTCTCTAAGAAGGGAAGTGAATTAACAGGCCTGAAACCATCTGGTTCCAGGGCGTTCCGTTTCTTTGAAATCGGTATAATTACTGATTGCTTCCAAGCCTGAGGAAACTTGCTGTCTCTCTGCTCTAGTATCACGGGTTCCGTGTGGAGCCGCTATCTGATGACGGATTCTTTTAGAACTGACAAAATAAGTAGGAAAGTAAAAATAAAATTTTAAACTACATATTTGAACTAAAATTGAGTTTATGGACTGTGATGTCTCAAATTGTCTCGAGTGAGCCCAGTGGGCATTGGCAATTTTCACTTTTAGAACTTTTCATAGGTTCGGTTTTATTTATTATTTATTTTATTTTATTTATTCATCATCTAGGTTCATTTAGATAAAAAAAATGGGTTCCCGATCAAACTTTGAAAGGTTCGGTTAAGATATATTCAGTTCGCCAACCTAATCGCCTAAAAACTAGCAAATGAAGATATACGAGCCGAACTGAATATATCTTAACCGAACCGACAGCGACTTTTACATATTCGAATTTTTTGGGCATTTACTAATTATTTTTTAATTAATATTTATTTTCTAAAAAGAATCCGTCGTCAGTAGCGGCGCCACACGAGACCCGTGATACTACGCTTTCTAAGGTTTCAATAAAAAAAAAAAAAATGAAAAATAAAAGAAAATAAATACAAAAAACAATATTTTTTTAAACTGGATATCTCGAATAAGCGAAATCTCAAAAAATGGTATTCTTCATTTTCGTCTTATTTTGGTGAGTATTATAAGAATCCATCGTCAGATTGCGGCGCCACAGTTACCGTAGAATTGCCGGTTCATGTATATAAAATTTGGTTGAGTTTGGTCCAAGGACTTGGATTTTCATTTTCATTTTTAACCCTCTCTGAAAAAGGACATTGATAGAAAGGGGAAGCCCTTATAAATTTGCTTGAGAATTTATAGAAAAAATAAAATATTAATTTTCAAAAAACTAAACGGATTTGAAATAGTAGATTTTATATAGATTTAAATGAGTTTAATTTCGATGGAATATCTTGAAAAAAATCACTTTTTTTAGGCTCTCTCAAGCGACATTGATAGAAAGGGGGGACCCTTATCAACTTGATTGAGAATTTTTAGAAAAAATAAAATATTAATTTTCAAAAAAAAACTAAACTCATTTTAAATAGTAGATTTTATAGAGAGTTTGAAATTTATATTTTTGTTGAAATATCTTGAAAAAAATTAGTTTTTTTACCCTCTGTTCGAAGGTTAGATGATACAAAGGGGGGACCCTATCAACTTGATTGAGAATCTTTACCGAAAAAAAAATTATTAATTTTCAAAAAACTAAATGCATTTTAAATAGTAGAATTTATATAGAGTTAAATGAGTATAATTTCGTTTGAATATCTCGAAAAAAATTGTTTTTTTAACCCTCTCTAAAAAGCGACATTGATATAAATCCCCTCATCAACTTGATTGAGAATTTTCACCGAAAATAAAATATTAATTTTCAAAAAACTAATCTCATTTTAAATAGTATATTTTATAAAGTTTTTGAAATATATATTTTCGTTATATTAGAATAGGTCTTTTTTCCCCTTTTTGGGGTCGACCCACTCTCTTAACAAAATTTATTTGGTTTGCATTAAATTCGTTGTATATTTTTTCTTTTATAAATTCAATGATACCATTTTCTAATTCGAGTTTGTTTCTCTCTCCTCTATTCCATGTATCAATATATTTTTCGCCTTAGTTTCTCTTTCCATGTAGCAAATCCCGCTTTCAGCCCTAGATAGTCTCTCCTCCATCATCACTCCAATGTTCTCCGCCAAAACGTTGATTCTCCTACCAAATTCATCCATCATTTCCTTCTTCCAATTTGCTAAAATTTCGATTAGTTCTTCTTTATCCATATCGATTGATTAACGGGTAAATAAGCGACGAGAAACACAGAAAAGAAGCGAAAAACACAAAACTCACCAGGCGATTTCACCAGACAGATCTCAAGAAAGAGAGAAGGACAAAAACACGTCTGACCTCGACCAACGTTCGAATTCCACTCTGGGTGATTTAGACCAAAAACTCCCTAATAGGTATAATGATCCCGAAAATACAAAACATTTTAACTATACATCACCGAATAATTCTAATAATAAATCAATTAATCCCGATTGCAATACTATTTTTGGCTCTATTAAAAATAATAATATGAATTATAAAATTAAGTATTAAATTTAAAAGGGACATTTTCTGCAAAAATAATAATAATAATAACAGTAACGATATTAATCCAAATAAAGATAAAAACAAAATAAAGATAAGCAAAAGAGTGGAAAATGTTACCATTATTGGCACATTAAATGTTCGAAGTCTAAAAGATGAGGAAAAATAGTTAGAATTGGAAAATGCTATGAGCGATTCAAAAATAGATATTCTTGGACTGGCAGATAAGACGTCTTGATGAGAAAATTATTAAAAGAAAAAGTGGATACACTTTATATCATAAAGGAACAATTGCAGGTCAGAGAGGAGTGGGATTCTTAATAAGTCCGGACCTGGCAGATAGGATTGAAGAATTTAATAAGGGTATCTCCGACAGAATCGCAACTTTAAAAATAAAATATAAAAATGAACATTTCTTAAATCTAATTCAAGTCTATGCACCTACGTCAGAGTCAAATGAAGAAGCATGCGAAGAATTTTACCAATTACCTAACGAAACAATAAAAAACAACATACCTAAGTACAACAACCAATTAATTATCATGGGTGATTTTAATTCTAAAATTGGACAAAGAGAAATTAATGAAGAAAGAGTTATGGGACCTTACAACTATGGAAGTAGAAACGAAAGAGGAAACAAATTAATAAATTTCTGCCAAGAAAATAATTTGAAAATAGTTAATAGCTATTTCAAAAAATAGAGCAGGAATGAAATGGACCTGGCTCCACCCAAATGGATATAATAAATCGGAAATTGATTATATAACTTGAGTTGTTTACCAAAAAAAGAATTTAGTCTTTTTGATTTTAAGTCGATTCTTCCACGTTTTCAGTAGAGGTTGCCATTAATAGTCAAAACATCAAAAATGGAATGCAATAAGGTTATTCCTCTAGTATTAGATAAGAATCGATCGTTATTTTTGATTTTAAGCCAATTCCTCCATGTCTTCAGCAATGGTTACCAATAATAATCAAAGCGTCAAAAATCTAATGTAAAATTGTTATTTCTCGAGTATTATATGAGAATCGATTGCTATTTTTGATTTTAAGTCGATTCCTCCATGTCTACAGCAATGGTTACTAATAATAACCGAAATGTCAAAAATCCAATATAGAATGGTTATTCCTCAAGTACTAGATGAGAATCAATCGCTATTTTTGATTTTATGTCGATTCCTCTATGTCTTCAGCAATGGTTACCAATAAAAACCGAAACGTCAAAAATTCAATATAGAATAGTTATTCCTCAAGTACTAGATGAGAATCAATAGCCGTTTTTTATTTTAAATCGATTCCTCTATGTCTTCAGCAATGGTTACCAATAAAAACCGAAACGTCAAAATTCCAATATATAATGGTTATTCCTCAAGTACTAGATGAGAATCAATCAATATTTTTGATTTTAACTCGATTCCTCTATGTCTTCAGCAATGGTTACCAATAAAAACCGAAACGTCAAAATTCCAATATAGAATGGTTATTCCTCAAGTACTAGATGAGAATCAATCACTATTTTTGATTTAAAGTCGATTCCTCTATGTCTTCAGCAATGGTTACCAATAAAACCCGAAAAGTCAAAAATCCAATATAGAATGATTATTCCTCAAGTACTAGATGAGAATCAATCGCTATTTTTGGTTTTAAGTCGATTCCTCTATAAAGGTAACGGATAAGAAAAGAACGCAGTTGCTATGGTTACTTATAAACTTTCCTCCCAAATTTTTAGCATTTCACAGAGAAAAGCCTATCCACTCTTACTTAGTTAGGTTAAATGAATCCTATATTACCATAAACAGATCAAATGAATAAATTTTAAAGAATTCAAAAATCTTACTTTAGAGTAAAGTACTTTAAAATATAATTTTACTAAAAACTTTATTTAACCTTTTTTGTCGGCCCCAAGGTACTTAATTAGGATATTAAATTTCATCAAAATTGGTTAAGTCATTTTCAAGATATTTAGAAAAAACTAAAAAAGTACTGAAATAAATAATGTTGTATAATACTAATGTTTGTGGGCCGATATGTACCAAAAACTAATCAGCGCTTCATTTTGTTAAAATGATGGTAGGTTTTCAATTTCATTTCAATCGGTGCAAAGGTGTGGAAAAAATCGTGGACGAAATAAACGATAACATACATACATACATCCATCCATCCATCCATCCCCACGCACTTCCAAAAAAAAATGGCACTTTTTGGCCTCTCGGCGAGATTCCAGGTAACTTTTGGCAAAACCGCCACGTGCTGAAATTCAATCTCATTGAATACTTCAATTTGTGACCTTAATTGAGTTCATGGGTTCCGTAGTCTTTACCCGAGGACCCGTTGAAGTCGCGCTTGCCGCGCGACCGATTGCAATACTTTCTCCCATGCTTCGCATTGGATAAAGTAAAAACTATTATGATAACATTATTAAAAAGCTTATTGAACCACATTCATCTGTTAAAAAAATGAAAAAAGATATGTTTCCACATAAATATATAATTCCAAGTATGAAAGATAAAAATAACACTATTCAATACAGTCAATCAAATATCTTAAAAATAATAACAGAATTTTACAGAAATTTATATACATCAATGACCAAATTGACATATCAAAATATATACCTGAAAATATCCCAGTTCTTCTGGAATCTGAAGTATCAAATATAATTAGCAAGTTAAAAACAAATAAATCACCTGGAAGTGACGGTATTAAAAACGAAACTTTAAAATATGGCCAAGAAATAATTACAAAACCACTCACTTTAATACTATATATATTCATCTAGATTAATTTGTAACAACGCTTAGAGAAATTTCTCTAAAAAAATTACCCTCTTGCCTAGAATCGAACCGACGAACTCTTGAACTATGGTCATCAGCTCTAACCACTAGACCAATGTCACATTAATATTTATATCTTGATTTCTTTTACTAAAACTATATATTTTTGATTTAGACTTTGTGTCTAGATAATATTGTATTCATTTGAACTCGAATGAAAATGAAAAAAACACCAATAGATTTTAAATTAAGAAACATTAAATATATATTAATTAACGAGGCAAATTTGAAATATAATTCTCAGCTCAGATTTTAAACTGATGGCTCCAATCGATTTTCATTAACCAGGCAAATTTGAAATATATATATTCGAATTTTGAAATGAAAGACTCCAATTCATTTTAAATTAAGAAACATTAAATATATTGATAATTGTTTCTCCCCCCCCCCCCCCTCGCCACTCAAAAATTAAAGATGCGAAACTTTTAAGAGACGATGTATTTTCGGTAGTTTACGGGTATACATTTGGAGTGTGGTTTTTTAAGAGGAATAAAATTTTTGGACCGAGACGCTGCCCGCCAGGGCACCAGCCCGGAGGGCCGAGCTTGGAGGGCGTGCCGAAGGCACGCACGAAAAGCTCGTATTTAATAATATAATAAAATCTAGAATAATTCCTATCCAATGGAAACAATCAAATATTATCATTTTGTTTAAAAAAGGTGATCGAAACGATATTAACAATTATAGACCAATTACACTATCTTCTAACATAGGAAAAATATTTATGAAAATTTTGGAGAATAGATTAAAAAATATAATAAATTTTAACCAACCGATCGAACAAGCTGGTTTTAGATCTGGATTTTCTACATGTGATCATTTACAAGTCATCAATCAATTGATAGAAAAAACTCGTGAATATCAAATAGATATATATTTAGCATTTCTTGATTACAGAAAGGCATTTGACACCATTGAACAAAGCTATATATTCAAGTCCATGCTCTCAGGGAATAAATCCAAATTACGTTTCATTAATTCAAGAAATTTACTCAAATGCAGAAGCAAGAATAATTCTAGAAGAAAAGGGTCTTATTTTCCAATTAATAGAGGTGTTAAGCAAGGCGATCCGCTATCACCGGCACTATTCAACTGTGCTCTTGAAGATATGTTCAAAAAATTAAATTGGACTAACAAAGGTATAAAAATAAACGGAGCATATCTAAATAATCTCAGGTTCGCCGACGATCTTGCTCTAATAGCAACTTCAAAAGAAGAACTAAAAGAAATGATTAATGAAATTAATATAAAAAGCAAAGCACTAGGCTTAGAAATTAATTGTAAAAAGTCTGCATTTGTCTCAAACAGGGTAGAATCGGATTTCGGTTTAGAAAACAACAAATCACATATGGAATATAAATCTGAAATAATTTATTTGGGACAGATAATTAGCTTTGAAGGCAGAACAAGTAAAGAAGTTGCAAGAAGAGTTAACCTGGGTTGGAATAAATTTTGGTCATTAAAACTCATCTTAAAAAACAAAAACATCGACCTAATCTCCAATAGCCAGACTTAGCGACGAAATATTAATGAAAATTTATCAAAGATTTTTACGTCCAAGTTGTCATGATAACTAGTATAATGGAGTCTTTTATAGGGTGAGGTTTTTAACCTCACGCCCAACCCTCCTCCTTTTTCAGCCGGGCTTGGGACCGTCCATGGCGGAGTTTGAAGAATACTCTTGAACCCTCTAACGAGATTTATAATCAGACGAATAGATTATTAATTGAACAGCAATAGAAAGTTGGAACAAAAAAAATTGTAACAAGTAATCTGCAAAAGATAGACATCCTCAGTGGAATTCATAAAACATTAAATCAAGTACTCGTAAAGTATGGCGGATTGGATAGATGCGGTGATGCATGTATTTGAAAAGATGACGTCACAACTATAATAGAATTATTTTAAAAACACCAGCTATATGATTTTTTTGAATATATATCTTCAAAGTATCAAAAAAAATGTGGGTTCAAGAGTAATAGATTCAGGATCTATCAAATTTTAAAAAAATTGATAAATTATAGTGAATCGGTGGGATGTTACGAGAATATTAAGTTTGGAAAAAACTAGCTTTCTATAATTAAAGGGTAAATAGAAAGTGAACAAAGAAGAAAAAATAATTAATATGAAATAAAAAAGATTGAGTTGAAAATAAAAGCTTATAATTTCAAACAAATTAATAAAGTTGAAACAAAAAACAATTTTAACCTATAAAAAAGAATCTAAAAGAAAAAAAACGATCAATTAAAAATTTGAAAACAAAGTGATGAGCCCTCAATAATAATTCGATAAAACCTACCAAATACCCCCAAATTTTTTATAGAATTAACTAACAACGGAAAATTTGTTAAAATATTATCGAAAAGTATCATTATTATTTGATGAATTTTATAGAGACATGGTATATTGATTAAAAACTTTTGTCTACATATTTCGAAAAGGAAGAGCAAAATAATTGAATGATACTGATTAATCAGAGCTTCAACATTACTGCCATATACTAATTGAAAAAACTAGAGAAGAAAATTAGTGAGATTTCTTGAAATTAGATTTAAAGCATTCAAAAGAGACACCGGGGTGGCAAAATCCTAGTCGTTTAGTATTTTGTTGATCTCTAACAGAGTGCATCATTTATATTATTTTTAGAAAATCTAGAAGATTTTCCAAAAAAAAAAATAGTAAATGGGACAGTTTGTTAAGGGATCGAAAAAAACTGAGCGACAGAGATTTAGTTCCGGGCATTGAAGCGACCCCAGCCTCTATTGATTGACATAGATCATAATTCCAATTCCTCTCAATTTTCGAATCTATTCTTTCCACTTAGCTAAGCATTAATGAGGAATACACTGAAAATAAAAATCATTCAACTCTAATACAACGACCAATTAAAAATTTGAAAACAAAGTGATCAACCCTTAATCATATTTCGATAAAACCTACCAAATATCCCCAAATTTTTTATGGAATTAACTAACAACGGAATATTTTTTAAAATATTATCGAAAAGTATCATTATTATTTGATGAATTTTATAGAGACATGAAATAGATTAAAATCTTTTGTCTACATATTTCGAAAAGGAAGAGCAAAATAATTGAATGATACTGATTAATCAGAGCTTCAACATTACTGCCATATACTAATTGAAAAAACTAGAGAAGAAAATTAGTGAGATTTCTTGAAATTGGATTTAAAGCATTCAAAAGAGACACCGGGATGGCAAAATCCTAGTCGTTAAGTATTTTGTCAATCTCTAACAGAGTGCATCATTTATATTATTTTTTGAAAATCCAGAAAATTTTCCAAAAAATAGTCAATATAACAGTCTGTTAAGGGATCGAAAAAAACTGAGTGACAGAGATTTAGTTCCGGGCATTGAAGCGACCCCAGCCTCTATTGATTGACATAGATCATAATTCCAATTCCTCTCAATTTTCGAATCTATTCTTTCCACTTAGCTAAGCACTAATGAGGAATACACTGAAAATAAAAATCATTCAACTCTAATACAGCGACCAATTAAAAATTTGAAAACAAAGTGATCAACCCTTAATCATATTTCGATAAAACCTACCAAATATCCCCAAATTTTTTATGGAATTAACTAACAAGGGAATATTGTTAAAATATTATCGAAAAGTATCATTATTATTTGATAAATTTTATAGAGACATGGCATATTGATTAAAAACTTTTGTCTACATATTTCGAAAAGGAAGAGCAAAATAATTGAATGATACTGATTAATCAGAGCTTCAACATTACTGCCGTATACTAATTGAAAAAACTAGAGAAGAAAATTAGTGAGATTTCTTGAGATTGGATTTAAAGCATTCAAAAGAGACACCGGGATGGCAAAATCCTAGTCGTTAAGTATTTTGTCAATCTCTAACAGAGTGCATCATTTATATTATTTTTTGAAAATCTAGAAGATTTTCCAAAAAAATAGTAAATGGGACAGTCTGTTAAGGGATCGAAAAAAAACTGAGTGACAGAGATTTAGTTCCGGGCATTGAAGCGACCCCAGCCTCTATTGATTGCCATAGATCATAATTCCAATTCCTCTCAATTTTCGAATCTATTCTTTCCACTTAGCTAAGCATTAATGAGGAATACACTGAAAATAAAAATCATTCAACTCTAATACAACGACCAATTAAAAATTTGAAAACAAAGTGATCAACCCTTAATCATATTTCGATAAAACCTACCAAATATCCCCAAATTTTTTATGGAATTAACTAACAAGGGAATATTGTTAAAATATTATCGAAAAGAATCATTATTATTTGATAAATTTTATAGAGACATGGCATATTGATTAAAAACTTTTGTCTACATATTTCGAAAAGGAAGAGCAAAATAATTGAATGATACTGATTAATCAGAGCTTCAACATTACTGCCGTATACTAATTGAAAAAACTAGAGAAGAAAATTAGTGAGATTTCTTGAGATTGGATTTAAAGCATTCAAAAGAGACACCGGGATGGCAAAATCCTAGTCGTTAAGTATTTTGTCAATCTCTAACAGAGTGCATCATTTATATTATTTTTTGAAAATCTAGAAGATTTTCCAAAAAAATAGTAAATGGGACAGTCTGTTAAGGGATCGAAAAAAAACTGAGTGACAGAGATTTAGTTCCGGGCATTGAAGCGACCCCAGCCTCTATTGATTGCCATAGATCATAATTCCAATTCCTCTCAATTTCCGAATCTATTCTTTCCAATTAGCTAAGCATTAATGAGGAATACACTGAAAATAAAAATCATTCAACTCTAATACAGCGACCAATTAAAAATTTGAAAACAAAGTGATCAACCCTTAATCATATTTCGATAAAACCTACCAAATATCCCCAAATTTTTTATGGAATTAACGGTATATATTTTTCGAATATTTAATTAATTGTACCAGCCTATGCACATTGATGTAAAATGGAAATATGAACCTGAAATATTTAATTTATTCTAAGTATCTTTTATATTACTAGATCTATCTTAGGGTTATTCTAAACATGAGCATGAAGAGAGTTCATATTTAATAATTGTTTCTTATTAAAAAATGTTTGCGTTAAGCTTGAAGTTTGTTTAAAATTGAATATAATTTAGAGAAATTTAATTTTTTTAAGGGCCTCCACATCTCCCCTTATAGCCCTCCGATCCTCCCACTCAAGATCCGGAAGAATGGATCAGGGTTCGGCCACAGCAGTCTATTGGAAGTAAGACATTAGTGGCCATGAATACGAAATTTGAAAAATGAGGAATACATTGAAAATAAAAATCATTCAACTCTAATACAACGACCAATTAAAAATTTGAAAACAAAGTGATCAACCCTTAATCATATTTCGATAAAACCTACCAAATATCCCCAAATTTTTATGGAATTACCTAACAACGGTAAGATGTTTAAAATATTATCGAAAAGTATCATTATTATTTGATGAATTTTATAGAGACATGGCATATTGATTAAAAACTTTTGTCTACATATTTCGAAAAGGAAGAGCAAAATAATTGAATGATACTGATTAATCAGAGCTTCAACATTACTGCCGTATACTAATTGAAAAAACTAGAGAAGAAAATTAGTGAGATTTCTTGAGATTGGATTTAAAGCATTCAAAAGAGACACCGGGATGGCAAAATCCTAGTCGTTAAGTATTTTTTCAATCTCTAACAGAGTGCATCATTTATATTATTTTTTGAAAATCTAGAAGATTTTCCAAAAAAATAGTAAATGGGACAGTCTGTTAAGGGATCGAAAAAAAACTGAGTGACAGAGATTTAGTTCCGGGCATTGAAGCGACCCCAGCCTCTATTGATTGCCATAGATCATAATTCCAATTCCTCTCAATTTTCGAATCTATTCTTTCCACTTAGCTAAGCATTAATGAGGAATACACTGAAAATTAAAATCATTCAACTCTAATACAACGACCAATTAAAAATTTGAAAACAAAGTGATCAACCCTTAATCATATTTCGATAAAACCTACCAAATATCCCCAAATTTTTTATGGAATTAACTAACAAGGGAATATTGTTAAAATATTATCGAAAAGAATCATTATTATTTGATAAATTTTATAGAGACATGGCATATTGATTAAAAACTTTTGTCTACATATTTCGAAAAGGAAGAGCAAAATAATTGAATGATACTGATTAATCAGAGCTTCAACATTACTGCCGTATACTAATTGAAAAAACTAGAGAAGAAAATTAGTGAGATTTCTTGAGATTGGATTTAAAGCATTCAAAAGAGACACCGGGATGGCAAAATCCTAGTCGTTAAGTATTTTGTCAATCTCTAACAGAGTGCATCATTTATATTATTTTTTGAAAATCTAGAAGATTTTCCAAAAAAATAGTAAATGGGACAGTCTGTTAAGGGATCGAAAAAAAACTGAGTGACAGAGATTTAGTTCCGGGCATTGAAGCGACCCCAGCCTCTATTGATTGCCATAGATCATAATTCCAATTCCTCTCAATTTCCGAATCTATTCTTTCCACTTAGCTAAGCATTAATGAGGAATACACTGAAAATAAAAATCATTCAACTCTAATACAGCGACCAATTAAAAATTTGAAAACAAAGTGATCAACCCTTAATCATATTTCGATAAAACCTACCAAATATCCCCAAATTTTTTATGGAATTAACGGTATATATTTTTCGAATATTTAATTAATTGTACCAGCCTATGCACATTGATGTAAAATGGAAATATGAACCTGAAATATTTAATTTATTCTAAGTATCTTTTATATTACTAGATCTATCTTAGGGTTATTCTAAACATGAGCATGAAGAGAGTTCATATTTAATAATTGTTTCTTATTAAAAAATGTTTGCGTTAAGCTTGAAGTTTGTTTAAAATTGAATATAATTTAGAGAAATTTAATTTTTTTTAATGGCCTCCACATCTCCCCTTATAGCCCTCCGATCCTCCCACTCAAGATCCGGAAGAATGGATCAGGGTTCGGCCACAGCAGTCTATTGGAAGTAAGACATTAGTGGCCATGAATACGAAATTTGAAAAATGAGGAATACATTGAAAATAAAAATCATTCAACTCTAATACAACGACCAATTAAAAATTTGAAAACAAAGTGATCAACCCTTAATCATATTTCGATAAAACCTACCAAATATCCCCAAATTTTTTATGGAATTATCTAACAACGGAAATTTTTTTAAAATATTATCGAAAAGTATCATTATTATTTGATGAATTTTATAGAGACATGAAATAGATTAAAATCTTTTGTCTACATATTTCGAAAAGGAAGAGCAAAATAATTGAATGATACTGATTAATCAGAGCTTCAACATTACTGCCATATACTAATTGAAAAAACTAGAGAAGAAAATTAGTGAGATTTCTTGAAATTAGATTTAAAGCATTCAAATGAGACACCGGGGTGGCAAAATTCTAGTCGTTTAGTATTTTGTTGATCTCTAACAGAGTGCATCATTTATATTATTTTTAGAAAATCTAGAATATTTTCCAAAAAAAAAAATAGTAAATGGGACAGTTTGTTAAGGGATCGAAAAAAACTGAGCGACAGAGATTTAGTTCCGGGCATTGAAGCGACCCCAGCCTCTATTGATTACCAAAGATCATACTTCCAATTCCTTTCAATTTTCGAATCTATGCTTTCCAATAAGCTAAACACTAATGAAAAATACACTGAAAATAAAAATCATTCAACTCTAATACAACGACCAATTAAAAATTTGAAAACAAAGTGATCAGACCTTAATCATATTTCGATAAAACCTACCAAATATCCCCAAATTTTTTATGGAATTAACTAACAACGGAAATTTTTAAAATATTATCGAAAAGTATCATTATTATTTGATGAATTTTATAGAGACATGAAATAGATTAAAATCTTTGGTCTACATATTTCGAAAAGGAAGAGCAAAATAATTGAATGATACTGATTAATCAGAGCTTCAACATTACTGCCATATACTAATTGAAAAAACTAGAGAAGAAAATTAGTGAGATTTCTTGAGATTGGATTTAAAGCATTCAAAAGAGACACCGGGATGGCAAAATCCTAGTCGTTAAGTATTTTTTCAATCTCTAACAGAGTGCATCATTTATATTATTTTTTGAAAATCTAGAAGATTTTCCAAAAAAATAGTAAATGGGACAGTCTGTTAAGGGATCGAAAAAAACTGAGTGACAGAGATTTAGTTCCGGGCATTGAAGCGACCCCAGCCTCTATTGATTGCCATAGATCATAATTCCAATTCCTCTCAATTTTCGAATCTATTCTTTCCACTTAGCTAAGCATTAATGAGGAATACACTGAAAATAAAAATCATTCAACTCTAATACAACGACCAATTAAAAATTTGAAAACAAAGTGATCAACCCTTAATCATATTTCGATAAAACCTACCAAATATCCCCAAATTTTTATGGAATTAACTAACAAGGGAATATTGTTAAAATATTATCGAAAAGAATCATTATTATTTGATAAATTTTATAGAGACATGGCATATTGATTAAAAAATTTTGTCTACATATTTCGAAAAGGAAGAGCAAAATAATTGAATGATACTGATTAATCAGACCTTCAACATTACTGCCATATACTAATTGAAAAAACTAGAGAAGAAAATTAGTGAGATTTCTTGAGATTGGATTTAAAGCATTCAAAAGAGACACCGGGATGGCAAAATCCTAGTCGTTAAGTATTTTGTCAATCTCTAACAGAGTGCATCATTTATATTATTTTTAGAAAATCTAGAAGATTTTCCAAAAAAAAAATAGTAAATGGGACAGTCTGTTAAGGGATCGAAAAAAACTGAGCGACAGAGATTTAGTTCCGGGCATTGAAGCGACCCCAGCCTCTATTGATTGACATAGATCATAATTCCAATTCCTCTCAATTTTCGAATCTATTCTTTCCACTTAGCTAAGCATTAATGAGGAATACACTGAAAATAAAAATCATTCAACTCTAATACAACGACCAATTAAAAATTTGAAAACAAAGTGATCAACCCTTAATCATATTTCGATAAAACCTACCAAATATCCCCAAATTTTTTATGGAATTAACTAACAAGGGAATATTGTTAAAATATTATCGAAAAGTATCATTATTATTTGATAAATTTTATAGAGACATGGCATATTGATTAAAAACTTTTGTCTACATATTTCGAAAAGGAAGAGCAAAATAATTGAATGATACTGATTAATCAGAGCTTCAACATTACTGCCGTATACTAATTGAAAAAACTAGAGAAGAAAATTAGTGAGATTTCTTGAGATTGGATTTAAAGCATTCAAAAGAGACACCGGGATGGCAAAATCCTAGTCGTTAAGTATTTTGTCAATCTCTAACAGAGTGCATCATTTATATTATTTTTTGAAAATCTAGAAGATTTTCCAAAAAATAGTCAATGGGACAGTCTGTTAAGGGATCGAAAAAAACTGAGTGACAGAGATTTAGTTCCGGGCATTGAAGCGACCCCAGCCTCTATTGATTGACATAGATCATAATTCCAATTCCTCTCAATTTTCGAATCTATTCTTTCCACTTAGCTAAGCATTAATGAGGAATACACTGAAAATAAAAATCATTCAACTCTAATACAGCGACCAATTAAAAATTTGAAAACAAAGTGATCAACCCTTAATCATATTTCGATAAAACCTACAACATAACCCCAAATTTTTATGGAATTAACTAACAAGGGAATATTGCTAAAATATTATCGAAAAGAATCATTATTATTTGATAAATTTTATAGAGACATGGCATAATGATTAAAAATTTTTGTCTACATATTTCGAAAAGGAAGAGCAAAATAATTGAATGATACTGATTAATCAGAGCTTCAACATTACTGCCATATACTAATTGAAAAAACTAGAGAAGAAAATTAGTGAGATTTCTTGAGATTGGATTTAAAGCATTCAAAAGAGACACCGGGATGGCAAAATCCTAGTCGTTAAGTATTTTGTCAATCTCTAACAGAGTTAATAAATTTATTTTCAGAAACCGAACCATGTACAAATATTAATGACAATTTATCAAAGATTGTTACGTCCAAATTGTCATGATCACTAGTACAATGGAGTCTTTTATAGGGTGAGGTTCTTAACCTCACGCCCAACCCTCCTCCTTTTTCAGCCGGGCTTGGGACCGTCCATGGCGGAGTTTGAAGAATACTCTTGAACCCTATAACGAGATTTATAATCTAAAAAATAGATTATTAATTGAAAAACAATGGAAAGTTGCAACAAAAAATTTGAACAAGTAAACTGCAAAAAGATAGACATCCTCAGTGGAATTCATAAAAAATTAAATCAAGTACTCGTAAAGTATGGCGAAATGGATAGATGCGGTAATGCATTTATTTGAAAAAATGACGTCACAACTATAAAAAATTATTTTAAAAACAGCAGCTATATGATTTTTTTGAATATAATTCTTCAAAGTATCGAAAAAAAATGTGGGTTCAAGAGTAATAGATTCAGGATCTATAAAATTTTGAAAAAATTGATAAATTATCTTGAATCAGTGGGATGATTAATGAGAATATTAAATTTGAAGAAACCTAGCTTTCTATAATTAAAAGGTAAATAGAAAGTGAATAAAAAGAAATAATAATTAATATGAAATAAAAAAGATTAAGTTGAAAATAAGAGCTTATAATCTAAAACAAATTAATAGAGTTGAAAAAAAAATTAGCCTATAAAAAAGAATTTAAAAGAAAAAAACGACCAAATAAAAATTTGAAAAAGAGTGATAAACATCAATCATAATTCGATAAAACCTAAAGCAAATATCCACAAGCATTTTAT